>JAODOY010000952.1:7294-29794 GCA_025399855.1 Forbesichthys papilliferus
CCCCCCCCCCCCCCCCCCCCCCCCCCCGCGCAACCAGTTTGGAGCCGCCCTGTTACCTTGCAGCCAGGTCACGACTTTCTACTGAATTGCTATAATCTGTAGATCACTATACATATCCTGCCATTGACCACACCTAGTTAGGGCATACATTGATTTAGATTGGGTCAGATTTGATTTGTCATTAACACAGCAAGAGAAGATAGGACATTTAGTATAGAAATGACATTGAATATGTTTCCTCAGTAGTGACCCAACTATGACAGAAAGGTATACATACACTTTACCTTCTTTTCGTCTTGGTGGACTTTTGATGGTGTTCAGTATTGTCATGTCAGTGGTAGCAAGGTGTAACGTACAGTACAGTGTTTGATTTGGCTATAAATGTACAATAGCATGACCATCTGCATTCTCTCTTCTGCAGTCTAAACGAACGGGCCCATCTATTGACAAGAGTGTTTAGGAAAACACCTTCAAGCGTAGGACGTTCTAATTCAGTACAGCAAACCGTGTCGCGTAAGTATTCTTTCCAAGTATATCTTTACACCACATCTTCAACTAGGCTTCTCAAAGTGGGGATCCCCTTCTAGGGTTCATGGAATTCTTTTTGGGGGCTCACAAGGTCCATTCAGAATTTTGAAATTATCCAATTTAATCTTATAATATTATCTTTGTTTAGTGGATGTTCTGGTTATTAATGTGTTTGCTATACTATGAATCCTATAATAGCATAGTTAGTGTTTACATTTACAAATTACCACACACACACACACTTTTTTATACAATAACTATACAGTGACTTCTCACCAACTAGTTAAATGTATGGTCAGCTATTGCTGACCTTACACTCACATTTTGTAAAATAATCAGTTACTTTTACACATCCCTGGCTACGTAAAAAGGAACAATGTGGCAAGCACCGCTCACTACAACGATTCCGCTTGGCTTTGTAATGTGTTTCAATGTGTGGGAGGCGGAGCTTCTGAAGGAGTTTGTTTTGAATTGAGCTGGATATTAGCAAGCGCTCTGCACAATGACTAACCCTGCCTTTTAAGTCGCACATATGCTAATGGCATGGAGCTGAATAAACGTGACATGATTCGCGGCGTGCGTCTGCTCTAGCGGCAGTTGTGAAGGTGTGACGTGTCTCCCCCTGCAGATGGCTACGCCTTCTCCCAGGAGGAGCATGGGGTGGTGTCCCAGTCTCAGGTGGTGCGGTCCTATGACACCACCCGCCAGCGCCCAAGCCTCTAACCCCGGCGCCCGCCCCCTCACCGGGAACACCTGCACCACCACCACCACCCCCCCACCCCTCCTTCCTCCTTCCCCCGACTGGCCTCAGCAACCGTCGCCAGGGCGACAGCGGAGCCTTGACTCGGAACGACTCCCACCGGCACTCATGCCGGGGTGTATCTGGCGTCCGCTGTGGCCTTAACTGTGACCTCTGACCCCGCAGAGGGTCGTTGCTAGGCACAACGGAGGCTGTTGCCGAGGGCAGAAAGGATAGACTTGGGAGAAGGGAGCCAAGCATAGAGATTATAGTCTCATGGGCCCGCTGCACAGGCATGAGCAGCCATATCCACGCAACAGACATGACAAATAAAACTCAGAGACTCTTGTGTTGTGCATCCCACAGGCTGGGTTTGGCTTACGCCGCTGTGTGTGCATTCCATTGTGTCTGTATACGGTCTTGCCTGTGCATGTGTGTCGACACGCATTTGCTCTTGTGTGTGTGTGTGTGCGTGTGCTTGTGCGTGTGCGTGCGTGTGTGTGTGTTTGTGTTTTATTGGTTCAGTAGTTCTTTCTCATCTCTGCACTGAGCGGGGCTTAGCTAGTCTGTCAACACATGCCTATGGGGGGAAGGGAAAGACCTTCAAAATAAACATACACACACACACACATGCCCAGAAGGAATTCCATAGCAGAGAGAGAAGCATGAGTCCCTGGACGTCCAGAGCCCATCGCCACAGCCCCAAGCCACCATCTCAGTCCCAACCCTCACTGCCAGATACCACAGTGATGCTAGCGAGGCAGAACGCTAACAGCTAAAGATCCGCTCCGGTTCAGACCAGCGTTCTGTTCCAGTGTTCTGTTCCAGCGTTCTGTTCCAGCTGGGACTTCTCTGCAGCTTCCCCCTTTGCCTCTCTGCTGTCTCGGGATCCCCCAAATGGCTCTGGGCTCCTCGTCCTCTTCCACAGCATGTTCCTGGACACCACTTGGTTGAAACCACAGCTTTCCATTCCGATATATGGCCGCTCCTGTCACTCCTGTGTCGCAATGCTGCAGGTCGGGCGTGGGTGGGACACTGGCTGATCCTTCCTGCTAGACTTTCAAATATTACTGGACTTTTTTTGTTGAATAAATGAAGTGTCTCTGTTATATTTTTTATTTTATTTTAATTATTTTAATTATTGCCTGTGTTTTGTACTCATTTGTGGAGAAATTTCTTAGGAGGGAATATTGCACTTGAATTAGCGCTGCTAGGCATTCAGAAGATAGGGAGTTGGATTGCATCATGTGGTTGCCCCTGGGGAACGTCTGGAGACAATTGTGTGTACGCTCTGTGTAGAAGACACCCTGGTTAAAGAATGCAGAAACAGTGGGTATTCAGCAGAGTCCGATTCATTTATTAAATCAAATCAATCCATGGCCGAATGTTTGTGTCTTTTACTGCTTCGCTGTGAGCTAACTTAACTTAACATGCACGCATGAATGGAAAGGAGGGAGAGTTTGTTAGCCTAGCCTTGATACCATCAATGTCTAGGACAGTTCTTAATGTCATTAGAGTGACAAACATAGGATCACAAGCGTTGTATCAAGTAGGATATTTTTGCTGCATAAATGTAGTCACATAAACTAAACAAATGTATGCATGTTTTAGTAAGGCCAAAATGTCTTGGGTTTGGTGGACTTGACAGTATGTATCCCTAGGCAAGACACAAGACTGTACTTACTGTTGTTGCTTTGGGTAAACATACCTAGAGCACATAACATAAACCATATGCATAGACAGAATTTTCTGCCTGTCTGTGTGCCGGTTGCTTTGAAAAGTGTTTGTGCAGAGCCACCATTGGTGGATGGACAGTCCCCAGCCCCTGGCAAATGTCTCAGGCTGTCCGCCCACCCTCCTGGAAGTGGCCCAGCCCGGGCCATTATAGCTATAGCTTCCTCGGTATGGAGAATCCATCGAACCAGCAGGAGCCAAAGATCCGTTTATGCTTTTCAACTTCCCAATGACTCCCCTATGACACCCCACCCCCCACCCACACAAAGAAAGAACTCCTTACTGCCACTTCCAAGTCCTTGTGAAAATAGTCATAGCTTGAAGCAGCATATTGTGGTGTACTCTTCCATCGCTGTGTGGGATTATGTGACAGGTATTTGTGCCGTCAACCCTCGGTGGTTTGGCAATATGTGTGTCTAAAGTGAAGTTGTGTGTTTCATGAGGAATGAGTTCTGCTGGCTTCCTGCTCTGAGGTTGTGTAGTCCAGTACTGGGCTCCAGCCTTAATAATGAGATGTTTCCGTTTGGCCTTAGTTTCAGCCTGATTTTTTTCCTGACTTGTACCAGACCAGCTGTACTGTGACCATCGCAACAGACCTCTCTATTCATGGTTGCAACACACAAACATGCTTTTTTTCTATTACAATGAAGAGGGATAAAATATCATATTCTGGAAACAAAGGTATCAACCCATTATAATGTTTATTTGTGAGGATTATTAAAAAGGCACTCCTGCATCAAATCATTGAATTTCACAGAAGACAGAATCACATTTGACCACAAATTAACCAATTTGTTTACACACACTTAACCGTCATAAAAAAAAAAAAAACGTAAACCCATCTTGTGGTGGTTTTTAGTCCATAGTGCACACAGACTGACTGCTACAGTACGGTACATCTCATAGTGTAAATTCAATTGACCGGTACATTCCTGAACCTGTATGTTACTGAGTTACCAGTCCCATTACAGAGCCAGCTGTAGAACCACACATTCTCCAGCATTACGAACAAGGCACAATGGAGAATAACAGGCAACATCACGGAAAGCCTTCACTTTGCTAAATTGTTTGTTTTATTTGTGCTGGAGTGTAAATGTCTGGCACACTGGTGTTGAATTCTCTTTCTCTCGCACTCTCTCACACACACACACACAATATGTATACTGACTGATTGTTAGACATGTTCCTGCTGTTATTCAACTTCTTCAGAAGCCATCTTCAGAAACACTGCTGAATGCAGACATAGAAAACAGCCAAGTATTGAGTTGTCACTCAGTACCTCACATCAAGTTCTTTCCCGCTCTCTCTCACACTCACACACACGCACACACACACACCTCTGTAGCTGCCAGGCCTAGCGTGAGTGAGTATGTTTTCATTATGTGGTCTCTCTAATGTGTGTTTCGAGTTGGGGCATTACTTTGGGTGGGGGATGGGGGGGGGGGCTGTTAAACCACGGATGGACGGTCACAGTCTGTCCCATGTTCACTTCATTAGACTTTTAAAAGGCCTAGGGGACCACATGGCCGCCTCTCACATCACGCCACCTGTATTTCCCATTACACAACACACTTGAGTCACAGCTTCAATACCCACTTGGCGACACGATCAACACTTTCCCACAACTGACACACACACACACGCATTACAGACACATGTTCCCCCTCGGACATAAAAAGCAAACATGTAGTGTACCGGTATGGCATATAAATCTATACAAACCATACACATGTGCAGCTGTGCACATTACATGCACACTACATGTTTTGTTGCCTGCATACAGTATACAGTATCCAACTTGCCCACATTCATCCTCATTCCTGCACAGATTTAAGTACACAATGGTCTCTCTTTCTCACACACACACACACATACACACACACACACACGCACGTATGCACGGGTCCTTATTAGAACCGCAGGCTATAATGAACTGCGCAGTGTTACCAATCTGTGCAGTCCTACCCACCAGTATGTAGAGGTGTCTTTGTATAAAGACAGGAAATGATACACTGTCTCTTGCGACTCGACAGGCCGAGCTCCGATCATATGACACCCAGGGCAGACACACCCCACACACAGGAGATCGGTGCCGGCAGAACCTTTTAATCTTTTTACCAGTCCTTTAGTGTCGTGTTCGTGACTCCAGCGGCATCGTGGGGTTTGTAGTTTGCAGTCTTAACCCCCCTCAAAGGTTTTTTACGGTAGTTTACGGTCGACATGGTTCTCGCAGGTGTCGAGGCACGAGTCACAAAAGAGATTGGTGGTGGTGGTGAGAAGGGGGAGTTACGTGGGGGGGGGGGGGGGATGGGGGGGGGGAAGTTGGGGGGGATACACGTGGAATGGGACAGCCCCTCACACCGTCACCGGGGGGTATTTCTGCTCGCTGGTGATGCTAGCCACACTGGTGGGGGTGGGGTAGGGGGACTGCAGCTGCCTGTAGCCGCCCTGCGTGGGGTCCAGGTAGGTGGGGGTCGGGGAGACAGCGTGGGCGTAGCCGATGTACTGCGGGTGGTGGAGGTAGGCTCCCTGGTGCGGCAGGAGCTGGGTGGCCTGCTGACAGTTGAGCATGGAGAAGTTGGCGGGCATGTTGACAAAGACGCCACCGTCCGGCGGCAGGCAGCACGACGCCTGCGTCCGCATCATGGGCTGCGGGGGCTGGGGGGGTCCCGCGGTGGGCCGGGGGCCCGTAGCGGGCACCGAGGAGCTGGAGGAGGTGGCCGTGCTCGACTGGCGGGAGGACGAGCCCCTGGAGGTGCCAGCACTCGCCATCATGGGGATGGTTTCCAGGAGACGGCCCCCTCCGCCGCCGCCACCCGACGCCCCGCCCCCGGACGACAGCTCGTGCTTGGGGCGGAGACAGCGGCAGCAGCACACGGCGATCACGGAGCCAACCAGGATGAACGCCACGAACACAGAGCCCACAATCAGGAAGGGGACGTAGATGGGCACTGTGGTGGGAGAGAGAAAGGGGCGGTTACCGTCTGGTACCTCTACGCAGTGTTCCCTCAACACCCCAAACACCCCCACAATCAGAGATAATACACACAAAATAATGTGAGTAGTGTAACAGGCAACAGGGTGGGTGAGTTGAGCAAGAGACCCCTTTAATTTGGCCACTTGCTCAACCTGCGGGGCAGCCCCAGGCTCTCATTAGCAGCCATTAACTTTGTTTTGGTCTGCTTTAATCCTCTGCACCCAACTGTGACTCCATCTAAGTCAAGCCCCACAACCCTCCACCCGTGAGTGGGTGTAGACACAGAGAAGAAATGGTGCTAACTGGACCTGAAGATGGTTCTTCAGAGAGATGCCATAGAAGAACCATTTCTGGTTCCATAAAGAACCTTTCATATCATGAGACCATGAGAACCTTTTAGAGTTAGTATATGTGTGTGCTCCAGTTTGTTTCTATTTGTCACCCCAGCAGGCCACTACTTCCCAGCGTAATGATCCTGTCTTATACACATAATTTCACCAATATCATATCTCCTAAACATATTAGGGTCAAGGACAAAGCATTCAGGGCACTAACTGTTTATTAGTTTAATAAGAGCATTAGTTGAAATTATGGATTTACAACTCCTGCCAAATGTTTAAGGAGTGTTTGAATAGCGTCATTGGAAAGACTTATTTTAAATAAATTTATTTTTATTACCTTTGTTTTAAGTGTACCGTCTGACCTGTTAGTGGGGGGACATTAGGGAATGTTTTTGGCAGAAACAGGGTGATGAGGATGAGGTCACGAAAAAGGTGTTTCTTGATTCGCTAGCTCACACGCACACACGCACGAATACTCCTCTGAACTACTAATACGTACATGTTATATTAGAAGTGATTTGTTCTGATTTATTGTTCTCTGGGTGTACTAACCTTCCTTAGTGTGTTATGAGGTGTAACCACACACCATAGAAAGGTGTCAACTGGCATTGATTCCCTTTGTCTCTGACTCTCATTGAAACACACACATGGCCGAGGGAAGGTTTACACGGTGTTTATTGAGTGTGGCCGAACACACGGTATATTAGATCATGAACACACATGAAATCTGCAGGCAATATGTCCAGGTGACAAAGATTTAGTCCAGTGGCAGTTGGGCTGAAACACGCTGATATCAACTACTTGAGACTATATTACCTATTTCCGGTTGACGGGTAGTGGTGTCAGCTTCAGCAACCAAGGTACCTTAGCGCATATAAACAACTCTTAACAGGAGCTGATTCAATTCAAGACAACAGATATAAGTTACAAGACCAACAGTGTTCCCAAGAGCATTTCTTTGGCCTCTTTTTTCACAGCTAAATGGCTCAGCCTGCTATCTTTTGTATCCAGTGTTTTATTATTGATTAACATTAACATGGGAACCCTTTTTAGAAGCACCTGTAGCATCAACAACGGTCACATCTACAGTACTATCTAATTGTATTAATACCTAAAGGGGTATTGTGCCTATATGTTGAAAAAACAGGGCTACTGTATATGCTGCACTGCTTGAAGATGGAAGTCTGTGAAGTACTTCCAAGGTAAATCTGTTCCATTTCATCTGTTCTGAAAAACAGAGATGCCTGCAGCAAAGTGGTATTTATTTTGTTTATCTAAAGATGTCTAGCTAGCCACATCAATAGCTAATAGATCTATTACAGGATGTTACCATAACATCGTAACAGAGTCATTTTGATGTTATGTGTTTTTTCCAAAAGTTAACATTTATTTATGAATGAGTGCATACATTTTTTCAAGTAGGATACTCAATAGTATTTATTGGATTCTCATTAAAATCACTTAATGATATTAGAACTCTTTGAAAAGTTAAGTATTTCCTTGCTATTTGACCAGCTTTCTTTACAAATAACTATCTTTGTTGTAACTGTTTTGTAATAATATACATTAGACTACTTCCTTAAAATGCTGGCTATCCTATTTTGGAATGAAACACTTACTATTGTTCCCTGTCACTCTCCCACACCTGTTGTTGGAGTTGAGCTTCAGCAGCCACAGTGTGGTAACATCACACCCCCTCCCCTAAGCCCTTCTTTGGGGCATAGTCTACAGCTGGCTGGCTTCTCTCCTCTTCCCATGGGGTTTCTCCTGTTCCTAAATACCACATGTGTCTTTATGTCCAGCACATTAATAATTTCCTGTCTGTTATTCATTGACATCACTGTGTGTATCTTTACTTGATGATTAATAGGCTGCCATGTCAGTTGAATAAAGGTATTAATTGTACAAACTGGGCCATGAGTGATAAAATACTTCCTAATTTGTTTCTAACCCGTTTTCTGTCTTTTTTTGGTGATAGTCCACTGTATGAAATTGTATATACCTCGTCCTGTGAATGATTCAGCATAATTGCTTCAGCAAATGGTAGATTATAGTTCACGGGAAATCTGAACAAATGTCCACAGGTCAAAATGAAGTCAGTTAGCCTGTTAGCCTTCCCCTGATTGTGTTCCTCTGTATTTTTGCTTAGTAGCCAGATAAGACGATGACTGCACCTCAGTGTTGTCATTGAGGTGCAGTCATCTTCTTATCTGTACTGTATACCCAATGCCTTGTGTATGACACTTTGTTAGCAAGACAACAAATAATGGACTAAAACTATGGTGTTCAACATGAGTGTCTGGCCAGAAAATGATTTTAGGGTTTTAAAATACTTAAATTATTCTTTAGTTTAATGTTTTTCAGTAGTATTTATGGCAATTGTTATTGATGTATTATCTTGGTCTGTAATTGCGTAACATTTTACATTCATGAATCATGCTTGGTATAGACTCCAATATGTAGCCTATACGCTTGGTTCTATATGCGGCTCTTGATGAAAGCAAGTGTCAATCCCTTCAAAGCCCAGAAACACCAATGAGATGGCAGCGAGGATTAAAGGAGGAGCTTGTGGACTGCAATGGGAACCCCCAGGTATAGGAAATTATATATAGCGTGATTTGTTCTTATGAACAGAGCTGTCAGCGCCGGTGCGAGTCGATGCCTAAGATCCGGTCAAGTCCAAACTTGATCCTCGTGGGGACGATGATCTGAGCTGTCCTGCACAGTCCCGGCGGCGCGCGTGTGTTACAGCTAGAACAAACACTGCTATTTATAACGACACGCAGCACAATTTGCCATTTGTGAGTGAGTGTGCAGTTTACTGGCTTTCTGATGTGTCTACTGTCATCCGCAGCTGTCGTTGCCAACTGAGACGGGGGCAGAACGAGGCTATGGGGATATAGCCATGTTAATAAATCCAGTTCTAATCCTGAAAAGCAATATGCCCACCAAATTCCAGCTATATAAAGCACAAGGGCATCGTATTCCTGTACCATGGACAAACAGCACTAACCCCACTGCTAATTTAGTAGGGTTCCATAGCAAATTTGTAGCCCGTGTAACGGGAAGAGCTGAGAGCAAAACAAAAAGTAGCGCATTGTCATTTCCCAACAACATTCATGAAGTAAACTAAATGAGGTTGAAAATCAAAAACAATGTTCTTTCAAAAAGTTATTACCTGCACCGCTGTCATTGTTTTCTTTACTCTCTGTCCCGGAGTCCTGGTCCTGTTTGTCATTGTCACAGGTTCCCTGGTCAAGTCGTGCGTCGGTACTGGAGCAACAGTAGCGCAGCTCACACTTCCCACAGCAGATAATCGCGTCCTCGCCGTCAATCTTCTCCGGGCACTGGAACCCATCTTTCCATGCGCCCTGGGAGTCATGCCAGCCATGGCAATACTCCCCGCTGGCCTTCACGTCAATAATAACCAGAAGTAGAGTCACCATCACGGTGACATACATTGGTAAACCAACTGCCAACATTTTGACGAGGACGCCCGTGGTCGCACACTGGCGCTGTAAAGAGATATGTTTCACTCCTTCGGTCCACTGTGGTTACAGGGATGATACTGTGGTTCAAAGTGAGAATTTGAACGACAGTGATGAACCAAGAGCAAAGCTAACCGCTTGAAAGATGTCATTGATGGGAAGAATCCCATGCGTAATTTAATGGCTCCGCGGATGTTTCCTAAATACTTCCTCCTATAAAATGAGCGTATCCAAATGTTTCCAGGCCACTCAAATAAAAAATAGAAAATATTTTCCCAAACAAATGGCAACATTAATTCACCTTATTCTATTTTTGTTTTGAGTGCACTGAACTCCGGGCAAATCCACTTACAGGAGACTGAATCGGTGTATTCTGGACGTATTAAGGCTGTTAATGTCTCCTAATCCACTACTCAAACGACTTTCCCGCAGCAAAACACAATTCACACAAATCCAGTAGGCGCGCTCTTGTTGTCTCCGTCTCCACCTGAGTCATGCGCTAAGTTTTCCAAATGAAAAAGTACGGAGTCGGTCTTCCTTGCTGGACGCAAATGTCAGTGAGCCCATGCCAACCTATTCGGCAAAACAACGGTGCCGATGCCTATACTACTTTGCGTGTGAACATGTTTGAATCGTATAGCCTAGGCTACACCTAACCACAGAGACCTCCTCATTTCCATTTAGGGCGAGCGCTTGAAATGATCATCACCATGAGTAGCTCTTTTAATCTCGCGAGGCTACACGTGTGTGAAAGAATAAACACCCCTTTGCGTCTCCACTACACAACCCACCCGGTAATGGGCATTGCCTGTTGGCGCACCGAGACCCCGTGTGGTGCTGTCCGGCATTCCTGGTTGTCAGCGCATCTTAAGCTATGAGGAGTCCCGGACAATACATTTCTTAAGCTTACAGTGACATCTAGCGGTTTACATATATATTGGTTCGAGCATTTCCCATAATACCCTACGTCCAAGTTGAGCGCGTCCCTAGTAACGACACAGGAAGTGGCGCGCAACCCAACTGTTGAAAAAAATGGACACACTTCCACCTGAAAGGCGAAAGAAGCAAACGTATGAACAGGAGATCAGTTTCACATAAGCCTACGTGGCTCAAGTAGCTTAAACGCAGGTACATTCGGATTCACACTGTAATAAAGCGTAAGTAGCTTTATGTACAGCTAGCCTACTATTTTGTTAGCTACAGTACCACGTAATATGAAAACAATGATAGCTTACGGGCTTGTGATATATCCAAAAAAACAGTCGTTATTGTTGGATTTTCGTTGTTTTACATTGTGCCATTATACACTGATCTAGATGTCTTTTGTGAGGGTTGGACGCTCGCAGCACAGTCACGGGAAAAGGCCTGTGCGTCCTAAGAAGGCAGGTGCCCCTAATAAGAGAGAATGGGTGGTAAGTATAGGCTGTGGTGTACTTCTTGACTGTAGGCTACAGCTCTGGGCCGGAGTTCACAATGCATTTTATCTTAACGCTAAGAGTACTCCTAAATCTCACTAAAAGTTACCACCTAAATTTTATCCACAAAGCTGCTGAGACCAACTTTTACTAAGGAATTTAGAAAACTCTTAAGATAAGAGAAATGGTGGGGTTGACCCTGTTGCTATGGATGATGCCATGTTTCATGGACTTGGCTGATGAGGATATGGGTCTGTCAGTGAGTTCATGGGCTTTGCTTGTGAAAAATAGCAGTTGGCTTCATTGGCAGCTACAATCCCATTTAAACAACAATACATCTAAATAAATGTTCATTATTCAAACTTAAATACACATTGTTTCCTTTATAATGTGGTGAGCAATTTATAGCAAAAACAAGTGAGAGCTAGTGTTGATGACTTAATGAAAGACTAAGTAAAAACTACACCGTTCAAGATGGGTATTGTTGTAATGGTGCCCTAACACAAACACAAAATTAGTATTACAAATAATACCACACATACTCTACTCCAAGGCCAGGACAGAGATGGCAGAATTAAAATATCAAACAAGTGCCACAAGTAGCAGGATGTTCGCAGAATTATTTTGACATACACTAAACCACGATGTTATATTTTGTCATTCTATACATTTAGCAAAAAGTTTACAAAGGCTCAGCAACCAATGCTCTACCGCCTTTGCCTCAGTGGTGTACAGTGTCCTTGGGCACTCAGGCAACAGAATGAAGGAGCTGGAGGGGAGCATTGACACTGCAGCAGCCATGTAGGAGTTGGTCCTAGTGACTTTTCACATATTTAGGAGCTAGTTTTACCGCTAAAACGCTTTGTGAAATACTCACAAAAAATGTAGGAGTCCTACATTTAGGAAACTCTTAAATCGGCAAGTTAGGAGCTACTTTTAGCCTTAAAATGCTTTCTGAATACCGGCCCAGGTTTTCTCGTTAATTTGAGGAAAAGTAACAACAGCCTTTTGTTTCTGTTTACAGGGCACTGTCAATGATCTGTCAGTGCACAAACTGACACAAGAGGAGCTGGTAAGACCTTGTTCTGTGGATTATGAGTTTATGTACAGCATCTGGGGTGTTGAAACTTGTGTTTAGTAGCTATGCATACATTGTATAGAAACACAAGCATCTGTGCAATACTGCAAGTGTCTTCTTATGAACAGAGTCATCGTCATGAGATCCATAAGTCCCATAACAAGGCTGTGGCCCAGTGGGAGCTGAAAACAAAGGCGCTACAACATCGTTTTAGACGTCCCGGGACCCCTTCACGCCTCGACCGTGCCAGTCAAAGCATTATCAGGGAGGTGGGTATACAAATATTTTTTAGCAGCAACTGAATATATTTTGCTGTGATTCTACAAATTCATTTTTTTACTTTGGCATTGGTGTAATTAATGTCCAAAGGAGTAAAACAGACAATATTATTGGCAAGTTTTGGGGTTTTAAAGCTTCTTCTTTAAATTAAATGTGGCCGTCTATGATTCGTTCCTGCTTTTTCCACCTCAGGAACATTGCAACACTGTTTGTTTTTAAATTGATATCTCCTCTTTATTTAATCACGTTGTAACTATTGTAAATCACTGTTCCCTCAATCACTGTTTAAATAAATTCACTGGACCTACTGAAATCTGTACAAGGATGATGACAAGCACAATATCACACAATATTCCTGTGCAAATGGCTCAGCACTGCTCCCCATTCATTTAGAATTAATTCAAAAATTCTTGTCATCACCTGCATATCCTTGCATGGTCAAGTCCTCCGCCATATATTCTCTGCTTCCCGTCTGTCTCGGAGGTCTTCCGGCCAACATCACCTTTTTGAGTAAATACTTAAATACTTCCGTGTGTTTGTTTCTCTGTTGGCGCTCATGATTCGGTGTGTTCTTTGGTGGCAGGTCTTCTCAGACCAGCTTCTACTACGCGACGTGTTGGCCCGCTCAGACAGAGCTATGGCTGTGGTCAAGGACCTGTTTGGAGACGCTCCTCACAGACAGACTGGTACCTACCCACACTACATGTTGTGTTCTGTAGATGCAAACAAGCCGTCCAACCCGATCACACAGACGCGTCGCTAGAAACGCGTGAGCCAGCAAAACCATTGCTTTTGCTATAGTACGGCGTGCTTGGCGTACGCAATTTTTCTGGCGCCTCGCTTCGTGTTTTTCTAGCGTTTTTTTTAGACGCGCATTAAAGTACAAATATTCTCATCTTTTCATGACAAAGTGCAGAGTCGCACTGTTCGTCAATGTAATGGTTGGCCAAGGCAGTCATTCTCTTTGGCAAGGGCCAGATCGGGGCTTTATCAAAGCGCCTTTTAAGCGGCCGCGCCTTTAGCGTCACGTCTCTGTGTGATGGGGCCTTAAACACTAACACAATAACATCAAAAGCCATAATAGGAACTTACACAGAGCAAAGCAAGCAGTTTGTATTACTCTGTGGACTGAGCATGCAGTAATTGTTTAGTTTTGTTGGCATTTGTCCTTTTCTGGTTGTGTGTTTTTTAAGTATACTTGTATATTTCCTCAGGCCACCCCACGGTCACCAAAGCACCAGGCTGTTCCTCAGACTCCGTTCTTCCTGTGGTCCAGAGACCAGATCCACCCACCCAGTTGTCCCTCCTCAGCCAGTCTATGATGGACCAACAGGTGTGTGCGTGTGTTAAGTTCCATCACGTGTGTGATTTTCACATATGTGTGTTGTTGACTTATGTTTGCTTCCAGGCTCTTAATGAACTAGAATATTCTGATGAAGACTACAGTGAAGAAGATACTTATTTTACTGCCAGGTCAAATGTGATGCGCAGGTAACCAAACACAATTCCACACCGTAGTTGATTACTCGTCAAACATGAGTCCCTGGGACCACATGAGGCTTTGTTTTTGTTTTTTCTCGGGGTCCAAATGTCAAAACTCTCACAGTATTTACAACATTACGCTAGTCTTGGTGTGTCCTCTTATAGGGCCAATCTCAGGAAGATGGCCCCAGCCAGGGGGCCACAGAGGAGGAGAGGCCATCCCAGGTCTGTGCACCAGGGGGCAGAGAAAACTGCTGTTGCTGTGACTCCCTCTACATCAGGGACAGTTCCAGAACCTGCAGGTAGGAATGGCTGTGGTTGGTTGGGAGTAACACGCATCACCTTCATATTTAGACTAGGGATGTGCATCTTGGTCATTTTGACTGCTCGAGTACCTTTACTCGTTCGAGTACTTGTATTTTTGGTCCGGAAGAAGGGAGGTTTGATGTCAGAATATATCTAATAGACTAGGTAAACTCACAGGATTGATCCCTCAAGAGTGTGTGTTTGCCAGGACCAGGTTCCATGCCCACTGATTTCAAAATTGAATTAACATTAATGGAAACATTGAAATACATCAGAAAACTAAAATGTCAGATTCTTATTTGAATTAACATATTAAATTAAAAACTAAACAAGCACGTTATCGTCATGAAATGCAGTAGTCGGTTCTATAAATATGCCTTCATATTTTAAATGGTTTAATTTCCAAACTGACCGAACAGCCGACAGAAGCACAATGCGTATTATGTCGGAATACAAAACAAGAGAGCGGGTGAGAGACGGAGAATAAGAGATCCTGGTTGCGAGCAGTCGTGTATTGCCATAAAACACAAGCTGTGTTTGGATGTCCGGCTGTGATCTTTCAATTTATCCAAATAATTAATCCAATGTGCTGCATGTTTCCAGGTTTCAGAAAACGGTCAGAACTGAATTTTCACAAAGTTCCGCTAATTTAATTGAAAGTTGAACTGAGTTGTTGATGGGGATGATGACATTTCTTTTTGATCCAGGTTTTGTCAGACTGCATGTCATTTAAAACTATGGCGATGTAGAGTTGAAAGGCTAGACTATTGCTGTAAAATGTGACATCATTTTACGTAGCCTATTTAATTAAGTTGAGAGTTAATTTAATGAATTTACTCTTATTTGCTTGGTCGTGATCGGTTATGAAGACGTATAATCGAGCATTGCTGTCACAGACGAGCACTGACTTGTTTCACTGCCATCCAGCTCTCAATGCCACAGGGGCTGTTCTGCGACTGCGGTCCCACCGGAACCAATTAGAAGACGACAAAGACGACAGCCTCGTTCCCCAGTCCCTGAATCAGGACTCCACTCTCAACCAATCAGGTAACATTCTGAAAACCATTTGCATTGGTTAAAAGTACCTTGTTCACTTTGTGTCTAGAATGAATGTTGAAGCCAATGTTTGGATTCTCAGGAAGCTACAACACAATTGAGGAATGTATCTTTAAAGGTGGAGTCAGGGATTCTGAAGGGAGAGTGTTGATTCAATGCCATAGGGTGCTCCCTCAGAAGCTCCGCCCCCCATATTGAACACACATTGCCACAGCTAGGATAGTGTTGTGTGGTGCGGTCTACACCACTTTGTGTTCCCATACATACAGAGCCAGGGCTGTGTAGAAACACCAGATTATTTTTCTGAGCGTGCACACAGAACAGATCGAGAGGAGATAATTCGCTGACTCCACCTTTAAGTCATTAAACTACCGATGGTTCAAATAAAATAGAGTGATGGTTTAGCTTCCGTGTGTGTGTGTGTGTGTGTGTGTGCGTGCGTGTTGCTGCTGCTCAGAGAGGCAGACTGGGCGTTCACCCAGGACGAGGAGGGTCCGTGTAGGGTGCGTTTCCCAGGGTTCCCAGCTGGAGGGCTCCACTCTCAGCTGTGTGGCGGGGAGCCAGAGCAGCCTGGGCCTGCTGCACACCATGCTGGACCAGGTGAAGGCTGACCTGGACCTCCTGGGGCCCTGGGAGCCTGAGACCACCTGTGCCGGGACGCCGCAAAGCCTCACGGGGTTCTCTGTAGCGCTGGTGTCTGTGTTAGGACGACTGGCGCAGCTCTGTAGAGAGGTACATATGGCTTGTGGTAGGGGTTCCTGACACCTGTGGGTTGGGACCCCCAGAAAATGATTTTAGACGGGTGTGAAATATTTTTGTTTGCTAATCTTAGTATAATGTTTTTCTAGTTTTGTTATATTTTGAAACGTCTATGAAATGTACAGACATTCTTTAATGCTCTTCATGGTTGTTTATATTGTTCATTAATTTACAATTATGTTAATTACAATAGTTATTTATGGCGTCATAGGTCAAAGGCTTTGAGCACTACTGATGCATTATAGGGAAATACACCTGGACACATGTCGTACAGTGCATGGCACGCTCACCTTTAAAATGTTCCGGTCTAACTTGTTGTGCTGTGTGTTTTAGAGGGAGGAGGCGGCGCAGGAGGAGGCCAAGCAGAGGAGTAGACTGGAGAAGGAAGTGACAGAGCAGCGGAGCCTCATAGATGCACTCACCGCTGAGATGCTTACTTTAAGAGAAGAGAGCGCCGCCCTGCAGGTAACACACACACACACACACACACACGTTGCCCCACTGCTGTGTGTGTTGTATATCAGTGCCCAGGTGCCCAATCCTGCAGAAGCGTGATAACGACCCATTTATTAGAATCAGGTGTGTTGGAGCAGGGAGACATCTAAAGCATGCAGGGCAGCGGCCCTCTAGGACCAGGATTGAATATACAGTATGTAGAAGTAGTTAAACGTATGTATTGATATACAACAGGGGTGTCCTGGAGAGCTACTGCCCTGCATGTTTTAGACGTCTCTTTGCTCCAACACACCTGAATCAAATGAATGGGTCGTTATCTGGCTTCTACAGAGCTAGATGACAACCCATTCATTAGAATCAGGTGTGTTGGAGCAGGGCGATATCTAAAACATGCAGGGCAGTGGCTCTCCAGGACCAGGGATGACTAGCCCTGCTGTAAAGTCATTTTGTGTTATTTTTGGCCTCACCACACGCGCACTCAGCATTGTCATTAGTGGGTGCTATCATATTACATCAGTGATTAATTACATTTACTCATTGTAATCAGTCTTTTAGTGACATTTCTTTATTATATTACCAGGTTGTAGATTTGTAATCATTTAAGATAACACATTACCAAATCAGTCCAGAAACTCCTGCGGGATGTAGTTATATTTTGGTTGTGCTTCCAAGCTCATTGTTAACAGTGTGAACCTGGCTCATACAATAAGAATTTGTGATCTTAGATTGTTATAAGTCTGAGCACGTATGAAGTCAGTCTGAGCTGATCTCAGCCATGTTTCTTCACTGCAGACGGGGCTTCATCAGAGGACCGCTCACCTAGAGCAGAAGGTGGACACACTGGTACAGGCTCTGGGAAGACTGGGAACACACTGGGACTCGGATGTCACCGCTGCAGGTTGAAATTGAACTCTTGCGTGCTTGTGTTAATCAGTCTGTCTAAGTATGGCTGCCGATGGAGTGATACATTCCACATAATTTATTTATTTATTTATTTATTTATTCTTTTTTTTTTGTGGGTGTCTCTCGCCTAGACTGTCGGCCAATCCCGGCTCAGCAGATGCCTGCCCCAGCCCCCGTGTCACCGGCTGTACTTCTTTCCCCGCCTCAGCAAAGAGACAGCCGCCAGAACGGCCTTGGTAACAAAGATCCCCGCCCTCCACCCCCCCGCATGTCTGTCATTAGCATCCACTCATCGTAGATTATCCAGGTTCCAGGTTGTGCTATATCACAGTGTTTTTACAAAGTCTATTCCACACATAGAAAGTCAGGGAATTTGATCATGTTCATATTTTAGT
Organism: Forbesichthys papilliferus; assembly: GCA_025399855.1. Lineage (NCBI taxonomy): Eukaryota > Metazoa > Chordata > Actinopteri > Percopsiformes > Amblyopsidae > Forbesichthys > Forbesichthys papilliferus. The sequence goes on from JAODOY010000952.1 coordinate 25,231, forward strand.
TGCCATTCATCACAATGTTACCGGACACGGTAATAGATTTTGAGATGTCTTAAAACATCTTTAAGTTATTGGTCTGAATGTACTTGAAATATCATCACATGGTTATTTGTTTTATCTCTTTTATACCGGCATGGTTCTGCTGGCCTGTTTTCCCACTCATTCTAGGGCATGGAAAAGCATGTGTTTAACCAGTGAAAGTCAGGGAGTCTGACATTTGACTTGGTGTGTGAGCCCTGGTTCTCCCGTTAGCCCTGGAGTTCCCCTGACGTCAACTCCTTCCCTTCTCGTTTCCAGCGGTTCGCCGTGTGCCTCCTCACGAGGGAATTCCTCATGACGACTTCCCGTCCCCGAGCGCGCCCTCCGTGCTCTCCGGCCTGTCCCGCGCCTCCTCCTCCTCCCCGGGCTGGACGTCCGACTCGCTCCACTCGCGGCTCTCTCAGGAGTCCATGCTTGCAGACATCAGCCAGCTCAGCCAGGCCAGGCGTCTTTCGGGAACGGGGTCTCCAAACAGCGGCACCGGGCGGGACAGCTCGGGGAGGAGAACTCCTCAGGGAGATGGAGATTGGAGGCGGTCAGAGGTCGGAAGCGCTGGGAGGAATAGCCAGCAGGGTTCATCTGGAGAGCGTCAACAGCAGGTACCACTGTATTACTGTCTCTCACCTGTACAGACAGTGCCCCCGACACACACACACACACACACACACACACACACACAATCCAAGTTGTATTTCTGTTGTTTTGTCTTACATTAAATCACGCCTGGTAGTAAAATAGGTTACATCATTTTATTTCTGTCTTCGTGTATCTATGTTTCAAAGAGAAACATTTGGAGAGGACATGTGTTTCTTGGCTGGGGGGAAGGGGAGGGGCTTCTACGACACACACACACAACCATTTGTCTCTGCCGCCTCCCCCCAGGTTGCCGTGCAGGACGGCCCCAGTGTGGAGCAGCGCCTCCTAGAGCTCAACAGGCAAAGTGCGGTGGCCAGGACCAGACTACTGGAGCTCATCGAGCAGCAGCAGCAAAGCGCCACGGCCAGGGTCTCACCCTCCATCTCCCCTATACCTCCCTCCATCTCCCCTATACCTCCCTCCTCCCTCAGTCCACTCTTGACCGGTACGCTGGCTGCACCGCCTCCTGTCAACCCTTTCACTCTTTAGTCAAGTCAATGGGGAGGTCCTCGGATGCCACCATACTATTGCTATAACTTATTTCTCTCTGGGGACCTTAATGGGTATTTTGAGCATAGAGTATTGCATTAAGTACCCACGATTAATCTGAGGCCACACCTGTGTTTTTGCAGCCAAGCGTGGTAGACTTAGCTGTCTGGGGGCTGTCTACGACACACACTTAACGGCAGGGTCAGTCATTTCTGCGAGCTCAAGTCAAAACCGTATCGCTCCGCGACGGCGGATCACACGTCGAAATGCACTGTGAAGCAAAGCGTAGTGCTACAGCGTAGTGCTTTGTTGGTGCATGCGATGTTCGCCACATTGTTTATGTTCCAGTTTACAGAGCCAGGGCTGTGTAGAATAGGTTTTCAACGTGCACAGAGAACGGTAAGATAGCAAAGTGTTGAATTTGACAAAGACTTTACCTTTGAGACCAGAAGCGTTCCATTTTCGCTTCCATTGAAATGCATTACAATGCTCAGTCTTGTTATTATGCCAGCATCTCTGTCTGTCCTCCTCAGAAGAAAGAGCGACGCCAGAGTCAGCCATGTTGCTTTCTGCACAGGACTCTCTGTCGCAGGCCAGTGGTAATGAAAGAAGGTGTGTGAAGTACATTTACTTGTGTATTAGGATTTGTATAGGGAATATTTTAAGGAACCTTAAAATATGTTTTCATGGCTCCATAGTTTGATATAATTATGAAAGCATATGTCTTTTGACTGTCACATGCAAAGTTAAAATATAGATAGCTTGACTGAACTTTGAATTATTATTAAGTTTAGTAAAGAATAATTCCTACATCTTATTTAAGTATTTGGCTAGAGTCAACTTTAGCTTATGATCAAGCTGCGTCACTGTGTTGATGATGGTCATGTACAGCATGTTAAATCTACAATATAGCATGTCATATGTCCTATCAAAGTCATTCTGGTGACACCAGAATTACAGACCAGCCATTGCTGATGTTTTATTGATTTTATTCTGTGAATAGTGCTTCAATATTAATCAGCATAGTTCTTCTGGAAGTGTTGAGAACATTTAAATGGCAAGTTTTCTGTCAAGAACTTGTGGGAATTGTAGTTTGCTGGAACGTAATCCCGGTTGTACCTTTTTGTTGTCCTGCAGATCAGCTGGAAGTGAAGTGTCTTCATTGATCCTTGGGGAAGAAACGGGACATCCCACGTCACGCACCACACACAGTGTATGTGACGTAGATCAGGCTTCATCTTATCACCATTAAGATTGTGCTCTGACATTTATTCTCTTCACTAAAGGCAGGAGACGGGTGGTTTGCATTGTCTTCTCATACGAGATGAAGAAGATGGATGATTTGAACTGGAGAAACTTGAATGTGTTAAACACAAATAATTATTTTTATGAGATATAGATTTATACACTTTTCTTTTTTGTTTTAATTGATTTAGCCATGTACATTTTTCCTGTCTACATTATTTGCCCAGCCTATGAATGTACTTTTGCACATTCATTTTATATGCATGCGTTTTTAACTAAATGACCTTGTATGTTTTTGCAAGAGAACACCATTCAAATTAAACTGCAAATGGAAACTATTCAAAGACGGATTAACATTATTTTGTGGCAAGCTAAGAGATGGATGAATAGCAGTTGGTAGGGAGCACACAGCCTTCCCCTCAGCCTTGTAAGAATCAGCCAGGACAGAGACGTTTTAGCAGAAATGGAAATATACCAAGTGTAACAGTAACAGTTATAGCATTTACAGTATAAACGAATCTATTCGTTTATACTAGACTGATTTCTATTATTTTGGGGAAAGCTGTGATAGATTTGGTAGAGGGGGACAAATACATTTGGTAGGATCATTATAGGTGCTGTGTCAAGCACTAGACCAGAGGTCCTCAATGTTTTTAGGCCAAGGACCCGTTGTTGGCTGATAAAATATTTATTTTTCAGGCCAACAATGTATAGGGCAGCCTATAGGGCCATGTATAAATGTAGGCCACTAAATAATCCATTACAAATTTTTTTTTTTTTTTGGAAGAAAATAAGTTTGGGATCAAATCATTTTGAGGACCCCTTGCAATACCTCTGGCTCTAGGGGTTCCAGCCCCCTTGTTGAAGATCTTTGCACTAGACTATACAACTCTTCTATTATGTGTTCTGTCTGATACGCTTGTTAAGCGCCAAAGTTTAGAAGCAATATTGTTCCCACTTACATTCAAATTCTGAATTTAGATACTGGCAAAGAAGCGAGTTGTTGAGAGACTATCGATCACGGTCACGGATCCAATTGAGCCACTGGCGCTGCTTTGAAGCATGTCGGCCATATAGTAGGCTACGTATTTGAAGTATGAATAGTGTAAATGTTCAGGCTACACAAAGCGTATTGCACTGAATGTAATGCATTGCTAATAGTTAAAAGTCCTTATGGAACTTAAAGAAGTGGAGAATGCATTACATTGAGCCTTACTAGAATGAGCAGACACCCAACAAACATGCAGGCCCACTGTGGGTAAGTGGGCAAGTGTGGGCTAACCCATGCCCATGCATGGTTGATGCATTACCAGACAAAAACAATAATTTTTGTACAAAGGTTTTTAGAAAATCATCTGAATAATATATTTAATTTTAATAGTGGAATGAAATAGAAAAAAAATGTTTGTTTTACAAGTTAATGTAATATGTGTACAGTAGAAGATAGTTATGTCCTACTTGACTTAACTCTCAATATAAATGTAAGATTTTTCCATTTTAACACTTATTTATTATCGGTAGTATAATACTAATGTGTTTTTGAAAAAATATATTTAATACAAAAAACGATTTTACAGATCTGATTTGGGCAGAAGGTACCCGAACAATGCTGATCACCATGACATGCTGCTGTCACCATCAGGGAGAACTGCACAGGAAATCCAGAATATTGCTGTCTAAAAAGACAGCTTTAACTGTTATAGCAATGTTTGCTATGTATTTTTCTACGATTGTATACAGTTAACCTTTCAGATTAATAAACAAGCCAATATGGGTGTTTATTACTTTATCTTTTTTTATACATTTGGGTTAATGTCATTCCAGAACACTAGGGGGCACAAGGTGTCTGCCAATTAAATATACTGTAGTCTCGCACAGGTAAATAGTTTAGGAAAGGATGTTACATGTAATTAAAGTGTAACTTCACCATAAAACTTATATATTTGATCTGAAAACTAAGCAACAGGATTGATCTGTGATGAGACACATCTATGCTGGTGTAAATATTGACAAAACTCCAGTTTTAATAAAAATCTGCATTTTATGGGCTGAAAACAGATCTTTGTAGATTTACTGTATATATTACATTTATATTATTCAATGTATATTATTACATTTGTATAGATTATATTATTTTATTATACATTATACATTTTTC
>JAODOY010000952.1:32294-35731 GCA_025399855.1 Forbesichthys papilliferus
CCTCCCCCTCCACATCCCACCCCTACCCTACCCCTACATACACACACTCTCTCACACACACACGCACAATTACCCCCAACCTACACACACACACACAAAATTACCATACTATAATAATATAGTGCCTTAGACTGCATATTCACTATGACTACTATGTACTGTTATTGCTACAGTATGTATTTACTAATACTATTTGAGCTAACACAGTTAGTTTTACTGGGGGATCATAAGTGTATTAGCAGCTCTTTCCCTGTAATAATAAGTCATATTTTACATACAGTAATGTGTTTTTATGGTACCTTATCTTAAGCAGCACACCGCTAAGGAGGTATACAAGATAGTCAAGCTACAGAAGGATTATGAACTGCTTTGCGGCAATTCCCAAATTCCCCTATGAGATTAACAAAGAAAATAAAAGCTACATAACAAAAGAGACACCTTATTATAATTGCAGACAACATTACATTATTATTATTGTTGTGATTATTATTACAGGTTACAGGCCTCACCTAACCTTGATTGCAGCATGTACGTACGTACATCTACTGTAAATACATCTAACTCTTAAACATTTCAGTTTATCTGGAGGGTGCCTGAACAGACGTTTCATATTGTGAGTACATGTATTCATATAGCAGCTATGGTGCACAGGCCTTCTTTAGCATACAGTAGTTAATCCTATGCTGTAGAATGCTATTGTATTGACGTCCAGCAGTGGAGGCCTACAGTTTTTTTTACAATGCTTTGGGACCGGAGATGAATTGAATGTGGGACACCTGTGGTATACACTGACATATCACCACATTCCACAGCATTCACACACACACACGTGCACACACACACACACACACACACACACATTGATTTCATGCTCTCTGCAGTCTTTCAGCTATAGTCTATCCTTTATTTCCCACTCAGCTTCCCCCTTTAAGATCCTCTTTCTTCCCCCCCCCCCCCCCCCTCCCCCTCCTCTCGCTCTCTCTTCCTATCCTCCTGCCCCCTCCCCTCTCTCTCCACACATAATTGATTATGGGCCGTTTTCATAAATCAATTTGGGATGCACATCAGTCACCTTTGAATGGACCAGCTCCCCCTCTGAGCAACGGTATTAATCTACCTCAGCATGTCCTGCCACTCTCCCTTACACACACACACACACACACACATTGTCAGTAAAAGGCCTGGCATGGAGTGAGTATTCTGTTCACACTTTTACATACGCATTATTGCTATTAATTCCCAGCAACACTCGTGCTGTTATTAATAGTTTGGAAGAGAAACCTTCGCTTTGGGTGGGACACAGTTTGAAGGGTTGGAAAGGATTATGAAAGTCAGGGCAAATGGAAAAAAAGAGGCGACTTTGAGACGCATCGAAAGACGTGGAAAAAATATATGCCAGTTCTTTATGTCCCTAGACAAACAAACATGCTGTTTATGCAGCCAACAGACAGCCTGCAGGAGAATATGGGTGTTACTGCTGTTCATAATTACATTTATTATTAAGTGACTTCATCTCTCTCATGCTGACTCTCCCCGGCTCTCTGTCTCTTATTAAGACGCTGTTGTTTTGGATGTTTTGATATGAATGTAACCATGACACCACCCTTTCCTTTAAGAGAAACCATGGCATGGGTCGTCAGCTGCAGTGCACTCTGGGATGCGGTGCTTGCAACAGCTGCAAGTGATACGTCTGGCTCTCTCCCCCCTGGTCCTCAATCTTCTCCTCCACTCGCGCTCAATTTTCTTTCGCTCTGCCCTTTTTTCCCTCCACCTTGATGCTTTGTTCTTTCCTTACACTCCTTTGTAGCTTGAGCCCCCCCCTTATCGTTATTTCACCTTCCCCCCGGGTTGCCTCTCTAGCGGTGTCGGCTTTAGTATCAGTGAAAGCGGCCTTGCCTTTAAAAACACTTTGTCTTAATGAGAAAGGGGGGAGGGTCACAGCTGTAGCCAATTGGGTCTCTTTCCTGTCTTAGGTGCCGCGGGATGGGGTCAAGCTCAGGGTCGCGCTGGCCAGTTACTCCGACTGGGTCCTGGTGCCGATTCTGAAATGCCGGGGGCGTGTATTTATGCGTGTGTGTGTGTGTGTGTGTGTTTCTGTGTATTAGTGTTTTTATGCAGCGTGTGTTTGCCAGAGTTAAGAGGAGAGGGGCAGGAGGCACATCTGTTTCTGATCCCCCAGAATGCCTTGCTCTTGGGGCCAAGAGGACAGGCATGCGCACGCGCGCACACACACACACACACACACACACACACACACACAGTGTGTGTCAGGTACACTCACCTCCTCTCCTGTGACAGCCCTACCCCTGTCTACAACACAATAATGCACCTTTTTATTCTAAATATGATCATATTCCAAACAGCACATTTCATATACCAGATTAGGCCTCAGAGCTTTCTCAATCTTTTAGCATGTTCAACATCCTTTTCCAATGTGTATTTGTATTAAACCCTCAGCTCTATAGCTGCTGTACCTCAATACCAAACCTACAGTATATCTAAGTACACTACCTATTGTAACTGTTCATTCTAGTGTTTAACAAATGTTAGTAGCACTTTAACTATGCGGTGTAGTTACATATAATGCACACCTTTATTATAATCATATGACTCATCAACAGGTGAAACACTCAATTGCAATAACAGAACATTTTATCATTTTAATCAGGCATAGCACAGAAAGACATTTATGGCTAAAATGTTTATTTTTAATGTATAATCTTTTTAAATGGCCAGGGGGGAGGAGCAGGTTATGGGGGTGTTGTTTGTTACTATGTGATATGTAGATGTAAAGTCCTTTGAGGCTACAATGTGATTAAGGGCTATATAAATAAACCTGACTTGAGTTTAAATGTATTAAAATGTTGTTTTATTTCTATATATAATATCTAATTATTTAATACAATATATTCCCCCGGTCTTCCCTTTCTCTCATTCTTCCTCACCTTCAGAAGCAGTCTGCCCCCACCTCTCTCTCTCTCTCTCTCTCTCTCTCTCCCTCTCTCTCTCTTTGTCTGGAAAGCTGAATGTTAATGTGGACGTGGATGTGATTTTCTTTTTTGTCCAAATGCTTAAGGCCAGGGTGAAAGTGGACTTTAACTATTATAGTTTATTGGGTGATTTGGCCACCTTCATGAAGACCTGGTCTTATGGAGGAACACTGTGCTTGTGTATAGAGGGAGGAGCTGGTGTTTGGAGGCCACTTCTCTTTGGACAGAGGTGCTGTGTGGTGCATTATGTGATCATTGATTGTATAACACTTCATTCTGCACTTATTGTGTGATCTGATGACCTGAAACATTTGTTGCAGCTGGTTGATTCAGGAAATAAACGTGTATAAAAACTCACACACACACTCTGTCTCTCTCTCTCTCTCTCTCTCTCTCTCGCTCTCTCTCTCTCTCTCTCTCTCTCTCTCTCTCTCTCTCTCTCTCTCT
>JAODOY010000953.1:0-13267 GCA_025399855.1 Forbesichthys papilliferus
TTCCCCCCCCCCCCCCCCCCCCACCCCCACCGCTACGCCCGATGACAGCTCATGAGCATCACAATCTATATAGATCTCATTTTAACATGCGAGAGGAAAAGGGTCTGGTTGAAAATTCACTACAACTCTGAATGACAAATAACATGTTTGCCATTTCTGAGTTTCAGCAATTATACATTTAGACACTACAGTACATCTCAAAATCTCAAAATACTCAAAATCCCTACAGTTGCTCGATTATGGAAATAATAATAAGCATGGCTATTTTGGTCAATATTGAAATCACGATTATTGATACTCATTGATTGTGGAAAGATTTACTGCACCTAAAGAACCGTGAAAACACCTTGAACTGTGAGATGCCCATTAATACGTTTCACGTCGGTCTTAGCGTGCGCCTGTCATTCAGAACACAAGGCAAAATACGATATTGCTTGCAAAATGTAACACTCAATTACATCGTTTTTGAATTCGTTAGGAGGATTAACTCCGCAGCCTAACACTACAACTGTACAGCCCCATTATCATATGGCTAAAAGAAGCTTCCCAATGGAAGTCGTGGATGCAGGAGCACACACAGATACAGCAGTGAAGAGCAGCACTGCGAGTGTGATTGATGCCTGTGGCCTCTCTCCACCGCTTGACACCAGATTATTGCATGCAGTTTAATACCACAGCCGCCATAAAGCACCATCCACCCTGCATGGCTCAGCTCAAGGGCCCCATGTCTCTCTCCCGCCTCCTCTCACATCTGCACCAAATAAGGAGCAAGAGTGCGCACACACACACACACACATACACACAGTGTGTGAGGCTGGAAAGCCCCGGGAGATGCCAGTGCCTAGAGGTGAAAGGAGCGATATGGTGGTGCTCTGGCTTAACTCTCTCCCAGCTCTGGTTTCACAACCGGAGGCGCTTTTTCTTTTTTACACACTCCCTCCTTTCATCTCTCTCTCCGGTCGGCTGTCTGGCCTCGGCACCCCTACAGCGAGCCTGGCAGTGTACACCTGTCTCGTGGCCAGGTTGCCCCCGTCCCTACTACCCAATAAAAACCATAAGAACTGTCAGTCAGGTCAGAGGTCAGGCAACAAAGGGAAAGGTAACTGCCCACCGACCCGGGAAACGACACATTATCCTCAACTTCTAAGCCAGCACCGGTACTGGTCCAGAGCTTGGTATCCTAGCGGGACTATGTATTGGCAAAAATCTGGCGATACAATACGTTTCACGATACTAGGGCCACAGAGTGGAAAACTGTCATAGCAATGCTAATGTGTAGAGCCGCTGCAAAAACCAACAGGAACACTTATGTAAACTTGCTCAGTGACTGCAGATGGACATTAGCTTGAAGCTAAATCTGGTAACAATCATATTTCCTGTGTTTTGATGTTTGAGGTATTTTGTACATGGTCCCTTTTCCAAATAAATTTTGACTGATTGAATTTTTATTTTTTAAATCAATGCAGTGTTTTAGAGAATCCAAACAATATGCGCAATGCAATATTGTGATAAGTGAATGTATCAATATTTTCTTATTTCTTATGAATTCATATTTCCTAGTAGTATTTGTCTTCCTGCTGTAGAAATAATTGTAGGTGTGGATAGAGCAAGGCCTGATGAAATATATGGACAACAGGCAATACAATTAGCCTATATGTCCATAATAATATAAGAATGGCCAGAAAGAGTCATTTGCAGCCCCACGCAGGGCATTTCCACAGTAGAAATAAACAAAGCCACAAAAATAGGTATTAAAAAAGAATACACAATGAGCATTTCAAACAAGGCTACTACAACGTCACATGCTTGGCCAGGAAATGTTTGTTGAATGACAGAGGGTTCAGCAATTTCCTTTTCTCCATACTTCAGGAAACCGAACAAATGTTCAATTCCTGGATGGATTCAAAGTGCTACAACTAAAGGCTTTAAAGGGAGTGAAGGTGTAAAGAGCGTAGAGAGGTAGAGCAGGTAATAACAAAGGAATATCAAAGACATTCATATAATTGCTATAATTACTTCTGCTGTGTTCACTGATCCATCAGCAACAATGCCTAATGCAGAAGTCCTTTCTGCTAAAACATATTGCAGAAGAGCATGCTATTTACTATCCACAAAGTGGTCTGCTCATTCTGTATCTCCAATAAAACGTCTACTGCTTTTACTAAGCGCTCAGTGACCTTCCCCACTGGTGTGAGGGCAAAGGGCAAAGGTCATTAGAAAAGGTGAAGTCCCACGTCTGGCTGTAACCTATACCTCAATTTCCAGCAGATAGATAATATAGTTAGCGGTCTAACTATGTCACATGCTTGAAAAACATGATGCATCATTCCATGGAGACACCCTCGCAGATGTACTTTATAGACATCTGGAAGACCCCGTACGTATATACCAATCAGATGCACCAACATCAAGAGGCCCTGACTGTACATGTTGTGGATAAATGTTTGTATAATAAACTCAAAGTAAAGGTCAATTGAGGTCTCCAATTGTTTTGCAAAGATAAAATGCATGGGTTTCGCCAGTGTTGTTAGCCTGTTTGAGTGCTTGCTCTTTCGTGGCTTATGTGAAACAGAGATGGTTAGCCCCTTCAAAAGAGATATCAAGTGACAATGCCCCTGTCTAAACTGTGAGTGACGGCTTAAGACGCTTTAGCCTGGCCATAGGTGAGGAATTAAAGTCCTTACATGTGACAATAACTCCGGCCTACAGGCCCTATACAAACCTAAAAGCCTATTGTTGTAACTGACAGTCTCTTAACATTTTAATGAGATGGCTGACGGCTCAGACAAAAAACACAAAATCTCCCTTCCATCGTTTCATCTCAGCTGTACACATGACCAAAATATGAAGGCCCTTTCAGGTCCCAGGCATGTGAAATGGGAGGAGGGTTGGTGTTTTGAAGCACAGACTGGACTGGGACTAAACCAGGTGTACAGTCTTATCTGTCTATGGCACCTGAATGTTGACAGAACCGCTGATTACAGTAGGGAAGTAAATGGTTGCTTTGAAGCTGAGGTTAGCGTTTAAGCGATCATCTTTCCTTCTATCACATCTCCCCTAGCCACCATGTCCAGCCACATAAAGAAGGAAGTATAATTGTTAAACCCAGACTGTCTGCCGTACGCCATTGAAGTCAATAGTAACGGTAGGTTTTAATTTTGAGTGGGGAAGTATATTAAGTGGGTGTCTGTTTTTGATTAGGGGTAAGATTCAGGTCGGGAGTCAGAGTCTCCACCACTTGCTTCTGCCCTGGGCGAAGGGCATTTTCCCAGGACTCGAAAAACTGTCTGTGGTCTTTGTAGAATTAGGATAAATAAATGTATCAAACCAGCTGAGATCTAGCCTAGTTCTGCCACAGTTTACTGCCACAGTCTACCAATTGAAACAGGCTCAGTGTCCATGCCAAAATGCTAGGTGTGAAAGCATAACAACTACATGGCATAAAAAAAACATAACTCACATCTCATGTCTTATTATTTCTCTTTCGAGACCTTTAGGCACAAACAGGAAACTACAAAGGCCGTCTGGAAAGCTTTGCTCTATATTTCCCAGTCAATCTTAAGTGCCCACACAAACCCCAAGCACTCTGCCTTGAATTGTATCTGCTAGCTACAGTGGTAGCTACTACTGTATTCAAACAACGAGTCTACTGGCAGGGGGAGCAATATCTGGGGACCAAGCACGACTTCCCCTTCAAAAACAATAAAATGGGACGGCGAGCAAATAAGGGAGTGGGAGAAAGGGAGATCTATTGTAAACAGACAGTTGGTCTCACCTTTCCATGTCAAAAGTTTTAAACACAAAAGTGGCCATAATAACCATGCCATTCTAACAGGTAGAGAGGTCCCGGCGCAACACATGCTACCAGGCTAGTTGTCCTACTGACCCTATTCTCACTGTGGTGGAGGAAGCAATCAAGCAGAACCACATCCACCTGGCGAGGCTCAACAGGTGAATACCGCAGCAAGACAATGGCTGTATTCTCCCACAGCTGCAGAAAGCCATCCCTTATCTCTGGCACAATAAAGACACCCTGCTATCACCGTTTACCACCACGGAATTGAAGCCCAATTTAGCCATCAACAAGAGCGTATACCTAAAGGGTTGAACTCTCGTCCCTTTTCTTCAAACTTCCACACCTGGGGTGAATTTAAGGGGTCGGGGGTCTGCACACAGAGCACCTGGTGTGGCCAGGTGCTCACTGGAGGGTCCCAAAAGAAAAGGGGTCAGTTCCCATGGCCAGATCATTTGAAGCTACTAATGGCGGAAGCACGCTGTTGGAGGTATAGATCTGATATGCTTATATCGCCCCCCCCTCCCCCAACCATCTCCCACCAAGATTAGACCACACATACAGAGAGGTCCACAGAGAGAGAACGTGACTTTGTCTCCTTGTATGCCGGTTCCCATAGGCCCCTCCGGTGCACAGGGGGGGGGGGGGGGGGGGGGCTGGATAGAAGCTTGACAGGTTGTAACGTGATCTTGAGAGCGCCTCTCCAACGTGGGACAACAGAAGAGACAAGCAGGCCCTGTGGTAAACACCGACCGCCACAGCAGCAGCCCTATGAAGCCCTATATTTATCAGCGCTGGGAATTGTGGGACCGGTCGTACAGGAACACTTTCAATTCACAGCAAAGGTCAACTGGGACTCGACTTCCTCCTCCGTCTCGACAGTGAGAGGCTCGCTTAATTCTCCACGCCTCACACACACACACACATAAAGACCCTCCAACAGCAAAATAAATAGATAAGCATTGTTTAGCTAAACAATGGGTCACTTCCAAAGACTCAGAAACTTCTATTTCACAGCTATGGGCAATGTTTGAAATCAAGCCAAGAAGTTGGATTTGTTGTGAATTTGTGTTGTTGTTTGTTTGCCATGGAGGGTTGGGCTATTTCTACGAAAAGACCATAAATCATAAATGTGTCAGTAAATTTGCTGCAGTTATAGCTGAGTGATATTGTTGTCATAGAATAAATGTAATCACTAAATAACTAAGGCCTACTATAGATTAGTGTAATGTTCATATTATCTATAATAAATCCCAGTGTACCAATATACCAATATGATTTAGCATATTGAATTTGGTTCAGTTTTGCCAGTTGTGCTTGTTCATCTCTAATGGGAAACTAGGCTACTCTGTTTTATCATGTGGATATTTTACAAACCTTCAGTGAAGTTGTGTCTGCCAACGCCAGAGCTTGCTTCTTCAGTTCTGAAACGTTAATCTGACATTGTGCACAGAGGCTTCCCTTCTCGTCCCGTCTCTCGGACTCAGACATGGAAACTGAGCCTGCTCCCTCGGGGGTTGGACGGCTGCTACATCGTGGGTCCTCCGCAGAGTGAAGCCTTTTCCTGGGATTTATATCGACAGCTAACGGCGATTCTCCACTCGGGCATCTCTCCACCTTGTGTATAAAAACATTGTTTGGTTAATATAACTTCAGGCTCGGTTTAAGGATAACACGTGCACACAGTTGTGAACTATTGAGTTATTAGGTGCCTTGACAACCAGCCTAGACAACAAACGGTAGAATCAGGATAGTCTGTCTACCTGTCCAAATGAGCATGGGACAGGTGTAATAACCAGCATACTTCAGTTCACGTATGTTACTAGAAGCCTATGGCGTTAAACACTTACAGTAAACTTGCGGTTGTGATCGCCTCCATCATGAGATGACACGTCCAAAAACGAGTTCATTTTCCCAGATACCACACTCAAACGTTTTTCTCCAGAATAGGTTATTGCAAAATCAAGCCATACATGTTCTACGTTGCGCAGATCAGCTACTGAGTTGCAGTCATCTCATGCGACCGGTCGTTATACCTGCTGCTATGAGTACCTCAGTCCCATAACTTCACAAGTCGCGGAGAAGTTTTGGTTCAGCGAGGTGCACAGCAAGCGCAGGGCGGCAATGTGTTGAAATGGGAGGGTCCCTATAAACTTTCAGGCACAGGCGGTGAACGCAACGGTGTTCGACTGCAGGCTTAAATTAATCTTAATAATGTATTAAATGTTTACGCAGCCTAGGCTAGGCCTAATAATAACATCAATATAAACTATATAATTGAATAGCCTATAGGATATACTATAGAAAATAACCTACGGAAAAAGGGAATAGCCGGGATATAATTTTAGAGTTTAATTGAATAGCCATCCAAGATCAATACGTGTATTATTGTAAGCGTTTGACGATATCTATTATGTATTTTGTGCATGCGATTATTCCACGGGTTCCAGGGTTGAATCACTTTGACGCAGAGACGTTGATGCAAATGTTGCCTGAAGCATATAGGCAGTTCCTGTTACTTTGGCTCCATCGTCTGGCGAGCAAATATAATAGCATATAGTCGCCAAACGAAGGGGTGGGAGTCGGGGCTAGGTTATTGTTAAACTTTAAATATTTAAATTGGGTGATGTAAGCGTGTAAGCGACATGCTTTGGACATTTAAAACGTTGTCCTAACATCGCGTGACTAATTTAGCCATTTTTTTGTCGAGGCCACATAGCGGGGCTGTTGTGAGGATTTACGCATGACGCGCAACTGGTAGCAAGCGGACTGAGTAGAAATGGAATATATCTTTGGTGCCGTGTATTCAACAGATGTATTCAAAATTACATTAAATAGCCCTATGCTGTTATAAGGAGACCCCTTTCAACGGTTCCAAGCAGCCAAAATAAATAGTAACCTAAATATATGGCTAAACGAATAACCTATAACGTGATCATCCTATTCCTATAGTTGGCTGTAAAACACACCGTAAACACACCGTGTATAGCCAACTATGGATGGTCTATAATTAAATTGTGTTTTTGTTTATTATTGCAACTTTTGTAAATTTACTGGATATGATTTAACAAATCTAAACTAAACTAAACGAAAATTCTAAAATATATAATGTCTTTATAATTATATATGTATATATATATATATATATGTATGTATATGTAAAAGTTAAATAATGTCAGATAATTTGTTTGTAGATCTTAACCTGGACAGTGTGAAATATAGTAAGACTAGACTGATGTAGGCTATCCGTCAATAGAATACACATTTAACTTTGAAGTTAATCTTTCCTAAGGATACTCTAAAATTATGGAAACGTGCTGAATATGACATATGCCTATTTAAATGTAATGTGAAATGAATATGTGGAGACGAGCCTATAGCACGTGGGCAGAATCATGCGGCGAAGTGAGCTGTTCATGGTCCTGAATCACAGACAGTTGAAATAGTTGATCCATATGTCTTCAGATGTCGCCACAGCGTTAGACATATGGTTTAATAATAATAGAATGGTATGATGGTCACATAGGATATACTCTTACCCTTGTCTTTCTCCTTAACAAGTGACTTGTAAATCCAAATATGATATCGGAGTCAACGAAAAATGTCCCCAGATCTATCACGTTGGGGTTGGGCTTCCCAGATCCAGAAGACCCCGATGAGTTTGGATAAGCCATGTGCTAAATCTGTGTAGCCAAATATTCCACGCTGTATGGGTCTATTTGATTTCTAAGAACATTTCGTTCAAGTCTTAGTCTTTATCCAAAACATCCAAAAGATAATCCAGTGACTCCCGGATCAATGGGCAACATTTCCTGCATGCACGTAAAATAATCTCCGAATAGTCCAGATCTCCAGCACTAGTCCAACAAGAGAACGAACAGCTACAACCCATCCGGATTTAAAACGATTTACATCCATTTAAAATAGTTGCATCGCCATCCTAGAAGTGCGCGTACCTCTCTCAGCATCACAGGTCGAGGTACGGAATCTCACTGAGAAACCAAAGCGCTCGAGAAGGACCAGTCTCTGCTCTCTCTCTCTCTCTCTCTCTCTCTCTCTCTCTCTTACACACACACACACTCTCTCTCTCACAGTGTCATTCACTCTATCGCGCATCCCACCCCTCTAGCCCACTGAGGCTGTCAGTCGGTGATATGCACTGCTCGCATTCTATTTGACAGGAATGTCCCAAGAATCTTCGAAGATGTAACATGCACGACTATCTAACATTTGCGATCTGACGTTTTATGATATAATCTGTTTGTAAAATGTTTAATATTAAAATTAAAAGTAAAGTTAGTTTCGTTTGGCATTAGCATTTTTACATGTGCTTGTGAGAAGATATAGCCTAGCCTATACTCGATTAATGTATCAAAGTATCAGCCATATAGCCCTGTATATAAGGGTTAATTAATAATTAACATTAACCTCGTGATTGATGACTATTGATAATTCAGAGCCAAATTGGTTTGACTTAATTGTGCCATGCCACATTGTAAATGCCTAAAATAAGAATACCCACACATCAATGTGCATATTTATTATAAATACAAAACAAAACAAAACAAAACAAAATTAGGTCTTTGTTGTTGCTATAACAAGATTATGCAACACATTTGCCAAGTTGAGCCTTTTCCGTCTCTCTACACTTCAATGCTATTCTCCTTATGCCGTTTCTTTCTTGTCTTCTTGAAACAATGGGAGCAAATGGTAGGCAGAAACCTGCATGCGACATGCCGGTTGGAGGCAGTACACCGATCATTACAATCCACAGTAAAGATGATTTACCACGTTCCCGATCCAATTCTCCCCACGAGAAGAGGCTTGAGTTCCCTCCCGACCGCTGATGAAATTCCAAGGAGCAGATCCCACGGGACAGGGCCCACTACACCTGCTTTTCTTGGTCGCATAGGGAAAAATCGCTGTAGGCACCTCATGCTACTTCCATATCTCATCCTAACCTGTAACATTTGTGCTTTCGTCCATTCATAAGCCAGGCTTTCGAACTGTTTACCAAGTGTTGAAAGTTTTGCATATTTGCCACACTTCTGAGACCAAAGGAAAGTGGCGGTTGAGAATCGGCCTAATCCGTGTACAATGAGTGATTAACGCAACACACAACAAAGCAGCATTTACCCATGGTAACCATGGATAATCAAAAGAGCTGCTGAAGTGAGATTAGTAGCCTTTTGGAATATACCGTATATGTAGTTCGTATAGTTAACCTTGTTGACACATTGAACACGTCAATTTACCAACCCCTACTTTGAAATATAAAATAGACAAGAGTTCTTCTAAACATCTTTATTGATTTGTATAAAATACTTACAATGAACAGGTCCAACAGGTAAGAAGAGATAAGAGGTGTTAGGCTACTAACCGTTGCCACACTCTGTGTTGGCAAGTAAAACCAAATTTGACCTGTAGGACAGTGATTTGGACAATTTTACAACCACTCTGCACTGCTTGCTATTTACATTTTAACACAAGGGGGCACAGCATAACAACACAGAGAAAGGAGAAAGAACAAAGAAAAAATAACAAGAAATACACTGATTTAAAATAAATACAAAATATTCGAAAGTGTTTCAGCCTTTTTTTCGTTATACAGACATATGTTTGCAGCATGTGTCTGACTGGTCAAGTGGTCCTAAACATTTCACAATTTTGGAACAGAACTGTTGAACTGTTAAGAACCACTTTATCAGAGAGACCAACTTCTTGCAGATTCGGGCAGTATCAGTCCCATCTTCGCACTGAAGAAGAAAACAAGTATCTATTTAGATTCTAAAATTCAAAGAACTTTAAGACTTTCAGACCCAATAAGAATATCATACAATAAATTCACAACATTTTCAATAGAGGTCACGACCTTTAAATATCAATGGACACAGAAAGCTGCTTTCTGTTATTTATTTAAAAAGTTGCTTACCTTGAAGAGTAGATGTCATTGTGTAGCCCCAGTCTAGACTGAGTGAATTAAGAGTGTATCAACTCTTTATATACTATAGTGTTTTGGGGGTAGGTTCATACAAGCCTCTCATTCAGGTAGGAATGAGGTCTATGCAGGTCCAACCGGATGAGCTGGGTTCCACCAGCAAAGAGTACAAGTATCCCAACAGCCACCCTGGTAGCAGAAAGGCCTCTATTAATCAGTATGCAGAGTTTAACTTAATCTAGTCTTTGTATTCATTTAATAAAACGTCTATCCCTCTGGTAGTGTGTTGTGCAGTATGTATGGTTGCGGTGGTGAGAGATATCGGATGGGCTTGTGGCACTCAAATATGTCTCAATTGATCTACCCCTTTTGAATAGGCCTCTGTTACATGTTATTTTGTTTAGTTTATTGCTTTTGTAATAACTTCATTTTTTTCTTTCGTTGTTTGAAGCTTTGATGTTCTTTTTCATGCAATATTTCTGCTTATGAATATTAAATAAGACAAATGGTTAAAAAAACATATGACATCTAACATTGTGTGTGTCCGGCAGGTGTCTGTTGGCCCATGTTTTCATGAAAGTAAAAAAAATCTAATCTGATACTTTTATATTCAATATATTAAATATACATATGCTCTTTAGTAGGTTGATACTATTTCAATTAGGTTGACGAATTGGCCTTCACCTACAATACATTATATGCAATGGGTTTCCGGTGAATGGAAAAAAGTTATTTTCCCTCTGGAAAAAATAAACCTTAACCTATTATGACACTAAAGTGTAGAAATAGTATAACAAATAATTGTGATTAAAAATATACTCATAAATATACTTTCAGATGCATTTCAGATGTAATGTCTTTTACAGAAAGGCACACTGGACAACTTCAATAAAAACAGAATATTAATTTTAATTAAAGTATAGGCTACTGTTTAATTCAGGTTTATATTTTTTGTAGAAAACAATGGTAATTGTTGGAGTTGAGTAACCCTATTATAAAATGTAGTCATGAAAAGTTGAAAGCAAACAAATCGAAATACTTGAAATTCTTGAAACTCAAAAGGTAGACCAAACACTTCAGTATCTATGTATTTGTACTTGGTTATTTTACATGAAAACTTAATGCCCTTTGCTTTGAATCCTAGCATTTTTATTTGTTTTTTAGGTAAATTTTTAGGTAAAAATAAATAAATAAACACAGGACCATTGTTTATGATTCAGATAGATGACAGGACACAGTCTGTAAAGCAAGTTTTCAAACTTATTTTCTGGTTTATTTGAATTGTTTAACACTTTATACAGTCAATGTTAAATTCTGAAAGCAATCATAAACAAAACAACGTATTCACTTGTTTGGAGTACTGAAAGAAATCATTTATCAAATTGACAATTCAAATCAATCAAATCATTTAAAGAGATTTTGATAAAGCATTTAGATGAATCCACTTGCATTTTGTTTAAACCAATAGATAGCATTTAACTATCAACTTTGAGTACAGTGTAATATCTCTGTCTGTGTAATGTCTCTGTGTAATATTAAACCACACACATCTCAGTCACGGTGTCCACATATAAACTTCCAATATCCCCATCCCCTGAACAAAACATATTCCATAACCCAAATAACCACATATTAACCAAAATAGTGACATACAAACCTATACTTAAATGCCTATATACTAATTTCCCATAATCCCTTGCATGCAAATTTGGACGTAAAGATAGACTATTGTTCTATAATTTTAAGCGACAGAGTGACATATCAAGACAGACATATCTTGATATGTCATAAAGGAGTATGCAAGTCTACAGTCAAATGCACAATGGTGAAACAGCAGGCAGTGAGATTGGGATGGCTTTGACTGTGGACGAAAAGAGGGTTTCCTGTTGGTTTAGGAAACGCTATTTCATCGTTGGTGGAGGCAACTCTTTACGGAACACTTCATCACCCTGAGAGAGACACAGCGAGACAGAGGGAGAGATAGATTTGAATGAAGATCAGATTGACGGCAGTGTTCTTCACCCTTTACTATCAGCACTTGTGCGCGCACCACACAAGGCAATGCTACACCTTCAGGGTCAACAGGTTGCACAGGTTTAGGATCACGAGGGCTGAGCGACAAGTCCATCTGCTACATATTTAGATGAATGCCACACTGAAGTCCAATTCACAACCAGATGACAGATGCACTATGTAAAACCATTAGAATGGGTGGTGTTATTTTAATATACAAAGGCCCTGGTGAATGAAGTCACATGGAAGCACACTCACATCTAATATAACACATCAAATATACGGGGTAAATATAGATTAGTCAACTCAAACAGCCATTAATGGGAGTGGTAGCAGCCGCAAAGCTGGGTTTCAGGGTATGCTAAAACCACCACACGAATGTCAATTACCTCGTCATCATCACACTCATTTATATCACCAAATATGGTCTGAAATTAAACACAAGACAGCAATGTGATGGGGAAGAATTATAGTCAAAGAAGGACCAACATCAGCGTGTGAATGGCACGGAGTGGGCGCTGAAACAGTTGAACTAATGTTGCAGCTGTTACCTGGCTCATAAGGCGGCGTATGCACGCTATCACGTCTTCATTCCCAGAAGCTTCGGCCTAGGAGAAATTAACCATAAACAGAGTTATAATGCCTGTATTTCTGCTAGATGTAAAACGTACTACTACTGTACATAAAAGGGAAAGTCATAATTTCCAGGGCTCACCACTGCTAATGCGGTCTGGCCATCATAGCTGGTTTTAGTAAAATCTGCTCCAGCTAGGTGCCAGATCTCCAGAGCACACATGTCCCCACTGGCAGCCAGACTGAAACATAATTCAAGTTCATGAAAAGACAATGACGTGTCCAATACACTCTTTTATATCTTGAAGTCAAAAGTGACTGTGTGAAGGAACTAGGGAACGACGTGGTCTTAGAGTCGCCAGTTATTTTCTGAGAATACATATGTAGCATTTCACTTCTTCGCTTCACTGAAGCGTATGCATGCTGTTGATCCTGTTAATTCAAGTCACATTGCAGACTGCTTTTTCCAAAGCAACGAACAGTGAGCACAACAGGGAAGTGTCAAGGAGCAGATTTGGGTTAGGCATCTTGCTAAAGCGCGGTTCGAAGGACGGTGCAAAACCTGAATGACACGACAGGGACGGAGAACAGAGCCAAGCAGTGTCTGGTAATGCTTGGATATGGTAAAGAGATTCATAGCAATGCGGACCGGGAACATTCCTGCTGTTTGCACAAGACTGGGCTAACTGGCTGTACCTGAAGCAAACTATGTAGGATGGGTCAGCGTGTGTGGTCGAGTGACCGCGGAGAGTCCCCGATTGCATTTATACGTCTGTGTTTTATGTTTGTATAGGTGTATACTGCATGTTTGTGTGTGTGTGTGAGAGAGAGAGAGAGAGAGAGAGAGAGAGAGAGAGAGAGAGTTTGAGTTTGTGTGTGAGTTAGTGAGTGAGTGAGTGTTAGTGTGTGTGTGAGTGAGTGTGTGTGTCTGTGTGTGTGTGAGAGAGAGA
>JAODOY010000954.1:0-13267 GCA_025399855.1 Forbesichthys papilliferus
AGAGAGAGAGAGAGAGAGAGAGAGAGAGAGAGAGAGAGAGAGAGAGAGAGAGAGAGACTTTGCAAACAGTTCTTGGGCTATCATGCCCTGTTTGTTAGTGCAAGGCTGCTTGTGTGTATGTGTGCGCATGTAACGTGTGCCTTGGTGAGTCGATACTGATCAAAATCATAAGTTATTCATAAGTTATAAGTTATAATAAGTTAAGTCATAAGTTAATCATAAGTTGTTATGATTTTAGTGGTTATCACCCTGAATGAGGACTGAACAGAAAATGTGTTTCTTGTGGTTGCGTTGAGTATAGGTGCCTATTGTACGCAAATGTACTCAGCAATTGTATCTATTATGGAGAACATTGTTTTTTATATGGTTGTTGTTCTTTAGTTTTTATTTTCTTCTTAACTTGATTAAATTATTAAATGTATATGTACTGGAGACATTTTTTAAAAACTTTTTAACAACACAATCGAAATTCTTTTAGATTAGATTTTAAAAAGTTGCTAATCTGTACTGATCAACAACAATGATTTAAATGGGTCTAAGCATTTATGTGCTTATAGCACTGCACATTTGTATTATGTACCCTTTCCTGGAACCTCAGCTTGTAGGATCTCTAGATGGTAAAGTTAGCTGTTTGTAGACCGTTGTCTAGTATTTCTGCATCACTGGTTTTATTTTGGTCATTAATATATGTATGATAAGAGGCTGCTTGCTGTCTATGCCCTGGCAGCCAGTGGCCTGGCCGAGTCATGTATTATAAACGGTGTTTGGAGGCAACAACAGCACTTTTAAACTCACCTCACTGCGCGCTGAGTGGACTGTGAGCGATTATTCCCAGCGTTTCTGTAGTGTTTTCCCCGCCATCTGCTTGTCTGTCCAATGCTGGTGTGCGTAACAAAACCATTACAGTAAAAATGTAACATGGCGGAAAGAAGGATGAAAGTTGTGTAGTGCTATAGGTGATGTAACGTGTGTGTGTGTGTGCTCCTCTGTTGTTCAGTCATTCTGAGAGCCGCTGTGCTTTGTGTCATCTGACTGCTGTGAAAATGAAATCTGTTGCTCTTTTGCATGAAAATGACTCTCTCTCCCTCCCCCCTTATCTCCCTCTCTCGCTCACTCCCTGCCCTTCCCCATGCTCCCCCCCCCCCCCCCCACACACACACACACCTCTCCCTGTCTGTTCTTCTCTGTGTTTCCCAGACATGGCCTCCGTCCCAGTCCTCATGGTGGCGCTGCTAGCGTTAGCGCGCCACACTAGCAGCCAGGGGTCCTCGGAGTCGTCTGAGGGCTTGCCGCGGGGGTGCGGCTGGGGGCTGGTGCGGCCCTACACCCTCCTGTGCGACCTGGACTCCATATGGGGCGTGGCCGTGGAGTCGGTGGCTGCCTGCGGGGCCCTGGCGGTCATCTTGCTGGCGCTGATCCTGCTGTGTCGCGTGCGGCACGTTAGCGAGGCGGAGAAGCGCAGCGGCATTGGCCCCATCCTCCTGCTGCTCCTGGGCATCCTGGGCCTGTTCGGCCTGAGCTTCGCCTACCTGGTGGAGCAGGACGAGCTGTTGTGTCTGCTCCGCCGGGCGCTGTGGGGCCTGCTGTTCGCCGTGTGCTTCTCCTGCCTGCTGGCACAGGGCGTGCGCCTGCGCCGGCTGGGCCGCGAGCGCCGCAGCCCCGGCGGCTGCGCGCTGACGGGCCTGGCGCTGGGGCTGAGCGCCGTGCAAGGCGTCATCGCCGCCGAGTGGCTCCTGCTGACGGTGCTGCGCGAGGGCCGAGCCGCCTGCCAGTACCTGCCGCTGGACTTCTCCCTGGCCTGCAGCTACGTGCTAGCGCTGCTGCTAGCCGCGCTAGCAGCCGCCGCGCTAGCGCTGTGCGGGAAGACGCGCCGGTGGCGCTGCAGCGCCGCTTGGCTCCTGGTGACCTGCCTGCTGTCCCTGCTGCTGTGGGCCGCCTGGGTGGGCTTCTATCTCTACGGCAACGCCTGGCTGGGAAGGTCGCCCGACTGGAACGACCCGGCCCTGGCCATCGCCCTGGTCGCCCAGGGCTGGCTGCTGCTGCTCTTCCACGCCATCCCGGAGGCTCACATCTGCCTGAGGCCCCCGCCACAGCCCACCGCCCCCGACTACTTCGACACGTCGCAGAACTCCACGCGCATGAGGGAGACCAGCTTCGACGAAGACATCCCCCTGTCCCACAGGCAGTTTGTGGAGAACCAGGGCTACGGATACAGTGACGAGAACACCGCAGGTATAGCGCAGCACAGGCAGGCACAGCATGAGTGTCTGTGCCTGTTGTTGTGGATGAGGGAGGGGGTGGTACAGTATGTAGGCCACCGTGAGTAATGCAAGGTCAGACTGCATTACATCGTTTGGCTGGGAATACGTGGAGAAGTCTCTCTGCATCATGGTAATGCATAGACTGGAGACAGAAGAGAGGAGAGTGTGTGAGAGGGAGGGAGGGAAAGAAAGAAAGAAAGAAAGAAAGAAAGAAAGAAAGAAAGAAAGAAAGAAAGAAAGAAAGAAAAACAAATCAAACAACCGGAGGACAGAGGCTAACATTCAGGTCGGCACATAAACACATCCAACCATCACATATCAGAGTGTACCTCAAACATCCGTGTTGTGTGTGTATGTGTGTGTGTGTGTGTCAGGTCTTAGGACCAGCGGGGGCCATCACAACGGCAACACCGCACCCAGGCCCAGTGCTCCGTTCCGCAGCAACGTGTACCAGCCCACTGAGATGACCATGATTCTGAATGGGGGCGCGGTGAGTACTCTATCTCAGGAGCAGGTACTCTACACTAGGCTAACACACTGACTGGACACCAGACTGCATGTGCCTGTCACACTAGAGCTGTGGCTCACACCTATTCACCTGCGACCTCCCAAGCAAATAATATAATATAATACATAGCAAATATATATAAGTATCTATATGCATGATAAAGTACTCTGACTGCTATATAGTGTTTAAAAGGCATATTTAGGGAGGGAGGGCTTCATCTGGGAAGTAGTGAATCAAGCGTATTACTACATCTTGAAATCAACTCCCGCTTCTCACACACGCACACACTCGCACACACACACACACACATCATCCCACCAGAATGAAGCAGAGGTGTGCATGTGTGTCGTCCTTCATCCATGTGTACACACTTGTGTTCATGTGCACAACATGTTTGGTTTGGTTCCGGGCACACAGTGTAGACGTGCGGGAGAGCGCAGCGTGTGCACGGTGGGCGTGTGCACGTGGGCATGTGTGTGGAGGAGAGAACGGGGCATGTTGTTATCTCTGTGGTGAGCGAGTGATGCTGTGGGACCTCCTATGTTGACCTCTGATAGATGGCCACTGTGGCAGGGCACAGGTGACTGCCTCCCAATCACTTTGATATAAATACGACTCAGCACACACACACACCGCTAGGCTATGGAGAACAAAGTGCTTACACTACACTTTGCTAGCGTTCTGGCTACTCTACACTAAAAACTAAGCCACTTGTAGTTACTATAATTAGAATGTCCAACTCTTGTGATTGTGTGTGTGTGTGTGCGCGCGTGTGCGCGCATGTGTGCGCGTGTGGTACAACTGGAAGTAATGCATATCAAAAAGATTACTCTGAAACCAATGAGCACAAGCGAAACCGTCCATCCATTGCAAACCTCCATATTTCTGGTTCTGTGTTTACCAAGCAGGTGTATGGTTCAAAGCCTGCATTCACTGTCTCTGTCTCCTCCGCTACAGGTTCCCTCGGCCCCCCCAACCTACACAGGGAGGCAGTTGTGGTAAAGGAGGAAGACTGAAGTGGCAGGATGAGAATGAAACGAAAAGAAGGAATGGTCGGGTGGGGAGGGGAGCGGAGGGGAGTGGGGAAGGATGCTTCTAGGGGCTAGGGGCCATCCCGGACGCTAACAGCCCCTGCTCTCTGTAAACCTACACGCAAGACTGTGTGCGCGCCAATCACCAACGCCAATTAGTGTATGTGTGCATTTTGTGTGTGTGTGAGAGACACAGACAGACAGACAGACAGACAGACAGAGAGAGAGTTGGGTATCTCCTCTAGCACAAGTGTTTTTTTTTTTGCAGCAGGGGTTTCAAAACATCTTTCAGTCAAAATCCATACGAGGAAGAGATATTGTCCGAAGGCTTGTGTTTTGATCTGACTTCCTTTCCCCTGAGGCTGTGCCACTGTAAGCATCCTTTAACAACTGTGAAATCTGTGTCATTTCATGTATCTCTCTCCCTCCATCTGTCTTCCTTCCTATTTTCCTGCCAGTTGGGACGTCCCGCTCTATTGACACTGATGACTGAGCATTTGGCTCTGTCCTGCACGTGTATAGTGCTCATGCTGTCGGTAGTAGACAGGACAACAAACACACCCCTTAACAAATCAAATAGAATCCATCCCCCGTGACCGTGTGCATGTGTGTGTGTGTTTGTGTGAGGTGTGCATGACATTCTGTATCTACAACATCTAAATATTGGAGGAAGAAATTGCTCTCGCGGCGCTTGGCTTTGCTAGCGACATCCGTGAAAACCATGTCCCGCTCTCTTCCTGGTTTACCGACTTCCCTCCTCTTATCATGTCTCACCTGCATGAACGATGTCCGCGTGAATTCGGTGACAGAAAAAGAGAAAAAGACCAGACCATAACAGCGGAGAGGAGATACTATAAACTGCTAATCAAACTGCTCTTAGATAAAAAATAAAAATAAACACAATGAAGCAGGTTTGACGAGAGAGACGTCAGTAGGCCTACGCGAGAGGTAGCGGTTTGTAAAACTAGGTCAGACATCCCTGTGTCTCCAGGAGCCAGTGGCAATCTCAACCAGAGATGAGGAGCTGTCAATTCGTACAAGAAGGAACATGGGTTGAGGAAATTCCCTTGCATGCGCGTGTATGCGAGCGCTGTGTTGGGAGGTGACAAGACACAGTCAGGGTTGCTTTCTTGGTGCTACAAGTATCTCTTCCTCCACACAACTCCTCAGCAGAGCACAGAAATACAGAATCATTGTTTGACGAGCCCTCGATACCAATACTTCAGCCAAACGGTGAGCGACAGGACTATATATAGTATACATCGACTGGTGGCTGGTGTGCACTGATATCCCAGAGCCTGAGATAGATCAGATGTACTGTGGGAGGTAGGAAGGCAGATCACATGTAAGCTGTCGCGGAGGAGGAGGAGAGCGGGACGGCGGTGAGAGAGGAGGCGAGAGAAGCTGAGCGAGGTGGTCTTGTGGGAGTTTGGCTCGTCTTTGTGACAGTCCTGCGTTCCATCAGTCAGCCCCGTCTGTGGGAAAAAATGGCTCCTGCCGTTACTGTGAGTGCTTCAGTTTGGTTTTTGTTTTTTTTGTGTATGTGTGATGGCGTGAGCGTGTGTGTGAAGAAGGCATTGCTGCTCAGATGCAGCCTCCTTCATTTGGTGAAGCCTCTCTTCCTCTTCTGCCTGTCTTTCTGTGGTCGCTATGACTGCTAGCTAACCGACGCCCCAGTGCCAAGTAGGACTCTGGTTTCGCCCGGGTGCCCCCAGAGTCCCCTCCCCGTCCCCATAAGTTTATGAATTTCTACAACAGCTCTCTTCGTCTGACAGGCTGTGTACATAGTTGTGCTATATATACTATGTTTTTATGTAGATTAACATTAGACTCCAGTGAGATATAAAACCACTAGATACCTGACTACTGCAGACTTTTCGATTTAACTGGATTGCTTTGTGTTCTAAAATGTTTTCTGACATTACTCTTTTTATTTTCTTTCTTCATTTTGTATTAATATTTTTGATTTGCAGATAATTGAAACATGCATTTATTTGGTATTTGTTTTGATTAACATTTATGAAACTATATGTTTTGTCATCGCAGCCTTTACTTACAGTTCTGTCTAGGAAACGGTTCACTGTTTGCTTTAACAGTCATAGGAAAGATTTATGCTACAAATATTTTACACTTGGTAGATAATAACCGTGTCTGTTATATTATAGGATTATCACAAAGATTAGAGGCAGGGTGTGTAAAAATACTGACTGACAGAAATACTTTGACCCAACCCATGGTCACTCACCCCTGGTATTTCAGTCAACAAAAGCCAAGGCAGGACTGAGGAGCTTTCTAGACCACGGGTTGACCATTGACTGGGTGCTATCTCTTCAAGTATTAGGTCTTACCCACTGGACATACCGTAACAGGACTAAACTGTGTGGGCCCGCTCCAGGCTTAAAGAGAGTTTGGTTCACTGGGCCAAGTTCTGTTCAAACCTCTGCGGGTCAGAACAAACAAAAAAAGTGGGCCCCAGATTCTCCATGCCCCAGAAAGGAACGGCACCCTCAGGGCTTTGGATGGTCGGCAATGTGACGATTCAACCCCTGGAGCTGAGGCGGCGGGATTCAATGGTTGTCCTGTTTTCACTTAAAGTGGAGTACAAAAAAAAAAAAAAAAAACTGTTAAAAATAATATGTGACTTCGTAGATTTTGCACTTGTTGACTACCTATCTGTGCATGCTCATCACCATTTTTACTTGAACGCCCTTTCTCAGATGTACTGTTGAATAATTATATTTATGTCAAGGTCATGTGGCAACAATCATCATTTCAGTGTATACCAGATGACACTTATGTCTGCTTTCTTATACACAAAAGACTAGATTCTGAGATTCTTGAGGGGCGTAGGAAACCACGTCAGAGGAAATGGTCCTAAAAATAGGTGTCCCCATAAGTACAGTACATGTGGTATTATCAACCTGCCTGGACTTCCTCTACTAGACTGGTGATTTGACGGGGTTGGGAGGGAAAAGAAACATTCAACTGATATTCGTCTGTGTTGAAAATTAAATAAACTATGGTGAGATTTGCACAATGATTCTATTCTGTTACGTTTGTCGTTCGTGGGCAGCTCATAGAACGACCTTTCTTCGTGGGTTAGAGGTGTTCTGGCCTGTCTCCTGAATTGTCTCACCTTCAGACACCTTGGTATGGTATTGGTTTTTACAGCTGTGACTGCAGTGATGCAGCATGCCTATGTACTGTATAGAACATGTTTTCCCCAGATACAAAAAACAAACAAAAAAACTGTTAACTCGTTTCTGTGAGTGATTCAGGTTAAAAAGAAAATTAAATAAAAGTGTAATGTTTGTAGTTAACATAAAATTGAATGTTGTCTTTTTTTTTCTTTTTTTCAATAAAATAGTGCAAAAATAGTCGACAACTAGTGAGAATCAAATCGGAAAATATATATTCGGTTTGAATTCATGGCTAATACAGATTAGTCCTCATCCACCTTGGTATAAAGATTATAATTAGTTTGTCCAAGGCCAACTTGGCCTCTGTGTCTTTTGTTAGGACAAACCTCTAATCTTACCATCACATTGCTAAACCCCATATTTGAAACAATCATTCTGGGAGCTTAGCACAGAACCAGTCATTTTCTGGCTGCATTCTACCAAGCCAGTCCCCACTCCTACAGCTACAATGATACACTATCAGACTCTGTGAAGCTGGCTGCCCTATCAGATGTCCCCTGAATGAAACGGGCGGTTTTTATCACCGGACCCTGTGTCAGCTGTCAGTGGGCAATCCAAATACCCGCAGAGGGAGATCCATGACCCTGCCCGTGCTTGACTGGGAGGCCAATTGCATCAGTGACAGGATTGGTCAAGAAAGCGGTTCATCACAAAGCAATCCCACCACTCCACACTGGAAGAGACCTAAGGTATCCATATAAATAATCTCCAGGAACGCTGGGACTATGCCAGGTGTAAATGGCAGGATGCAGTACTGACTATATGCCCTATATTCACAGTTTAAATAAAACAGTCAAGTTTAAAGCTACACTGTTAAAGTCAAAGAACATAATCAAGTCAAAAGGTTATATTATGGAAGTCATTTTATTTTGATTTACTGTTTTCACATTTCCTCCCAGAATAAAACTTAATTTGACATGTAGCAACATCTTTATTAACAACCAGTGTCTACTATACACTGAACAAAATGTTAGCTGTCCCACTTCACTTGCCAAAACAAACAATGTATTAAGTGGAAGTCAGAAAATGTGTGGCTGCTTATCCTTACGCAACAATTAACCACCCTGACTAAGACGACAAAAGCACAGCGTCTCTTTTCCCATTCTGTCAGCAGCCTCTTTGATCTCCTAACGCCATTCTCTTTTCTGCCGACAGTGCTGTTCTCTTCCTGGGTAGCAGGATGGAGGGTGCGCTATTCAGTGCTCGTCTGGCCTAAATTCCTGTTTTGAATGGAAATATTATAGTCTCCGTCTTGGCATACTGACGTGAAATATCATTTACAGAGGGAAAAGGACATTACAGGTCAGGGGAACATGATATGTTTATAGTTAGAAACATTACTGTTGTGTACTACAGTAAATGGTGATCACTTATCGGTCATGTGAAGAAAACACCAGTATGAGGCAAATCTAATTATCAGACGTGACCATTACATTTGGTCATTTCACTGTAATCCAAAGACACTACATACCATTACTAAGTATTAAGAAGTAGGAAGGAAGTAGGCATCTTACTCAGAACCCCCCCCCACAGACCATAACGTCAGACAATAAATCCCTAATCTAGATAGTTTCTGTTGGACTGCCTAGCTAGCCGGACCCCGACGAGGCTGGTGACACTGCTGCACGGGATTGGCCAACACGCTGGGGCGTGGGCAGGAAGTGGGCGGGCTGTGCTGCGGAGGGAACTCCCTTGGCGCTGCGCAGGCGAGGGGTCAGCTGGGGGTCAGCGCAGGTCTCCAGCTCCAACTGGGCAGCAGGGGTGTGCACCGCCATAGGCTGTGGAGTCACGGAAACTACATGGATGGAAACACCCGACATGCCAGGCAGGGGGCTTTCTGGGAAATCTGTGGTGGCTGAGCCCACTGCAGAAACACAACAACATATCAACCAACCGTGATTCAGCCAGTTAGCATCGCTGGCTCACAGACGGCTGCAAGGCTATTGATAACCTTTTGTTAGCTACTAGGACAATGGCCTTGACACCACGGATGTCATGTGACGCTATGTTAAACACACCATACTTGACCGGTTACATCCAGCTACAAACACATTGTACCGTACAGTACATGCCAGGAAGGCCTTTTTTGTTTTGCTTTGCTCTATTTACAAGCTAACGTGATATGTGCCTAGAAAGCAGCAAAAACTACTGCAACTTAGCCAATGAGAGTCATGGACAGTCACACAGTAAATTATGAGCTGTTGAGAGCTGCACCTTTTGACCTTGAAGGTAGATCTCCTGTGTCTGCCGCTGCCCTTTGCCCTATTGCTTTCTCTCCATATACAAAAGATTCTGTTTCAGACTGTGAAATCTGTAATGGCGTAACGGGCATCGTATCGCCGTCAGATGAGATGAGTGCAGCTGTTACTGGATGAGCTTAGAGAGCGTGGCTACAGTGGTGAAACGTCATGCCTCTTTAAAGGTCTCTGTTATTTCTCTCTCTCCCTCTCTCTCTCCCTTCCCCTCTCCCTCTCCCTCTCGATGGGGCCATTCATCTCTCTCTCTTTTCCTCCTCTCCTGGGGGCTATACTCGCTTCATTACGTCCAAAACAACAGCAACTAGCAAAACAGGCAAACAATCTGCAACTTCAGCAGTAGCACCCAGCAAGGTCTCACTCTCTCCCCACAAAGCTTCTATCTCTTTCTCTCACACACACACACACATCACTATTTCTCCTTACGGTTCTGGCCCATTCTCCTCATAGCAGTGGCGTAGTGCTAGCTATTCCAAATCTGTTGCTTTCTGCCCTTTAAAGAGGAAAGAAACAAGCGAATGCCTCGACACAACACAAATCCAACCATCAAGGTCCCCCTTTACATAGCATACTAACTTGCTAACTAGTAGTTAGCAGCCGCAGTAGTAGGCTAATGGGGGAGCAGCAGTGTTAGCCGTTAGCAGTGGCATGGCAGGGCTCTGTCACCATGGCGTGAGAATGTGTGCCACCTCGCCATTGTTGCATCGCGTGCCGTTGTTGTGCGGAATGTGCGAGTCCGTGCGGGAGCAAACCTGGGCTTGTGTCTGTGACAAAAACACAGTCTGAAATGTAGGATGGCCCGTGTATGCAGGGCCGCACACCCATTATCATGTGGACCTCTTTGGAGTATCTCCTTGTTGTCTGTTGTTATTGTCTATTTGTTCTGTGTGTGTGTGTTTGTTTTGAAGACCATTGTGAGAGAGTGTGAGTGTGTGTCTCACTCGGGACATGGGTCTGCATTCTCAGCTGCTCTTCCACATCCTCCGTCTTCTACAAGTACGCACACACGCACACACACACACACACACACACGCACACACACACACACACACACACACACACAAACCTTAAGCCATTTTACCCCCCCCTCTTTCTCTCTCTTTAAGATGTGTCCCCCGCCCCAATGGCTGGCTCTATCTCCCTGTCACACAAACGCACCCACGGCCCTGCGGGCATATCTTTTCTCTCCTTTACTTGCCACCTTCTCTCTCCCTCGCCCGCCCTCTCTCTCTCTCTCTCTTACCACCTCTCCTCCCAGCAGCCTCCGCTCCCCACGGACACTTCAAAGCCCTACTGAAATGTTAGAGCAATGCGTTTGTGTGTGTGTGTGCG
This sequence comes from Forbesichthys papilliferus, assembly GCA_025399855.1. NCBI lineage: Eukaryota > Metazoa > Chordata > Actinopteri > Percopsiformes > Amblyopsidae > Forbesichthys > Forbesichthys papilliferus. The sequence continues at coordinate 10,588 of JAODOY010000954.1, forward strand.
TGCGCGTCTCGTATGAATGCAATGTACTGTAGGTGTGTGGCGGTTTTTTGATGTGCAGCTTTGTAAGATGTGTGCTACATGCACACATTCATAAAGGGATGTGGGCATGTAGCTGAATGTGTGTACGCACGTGTGTGTGTGTGTGTGTGTGTGTGTGTGTGCGTGCGCGCGCTTGTGTGTGTCCGTGTGTCCCCGATGGGGAGGATGTTTCAAATCAATGCTATTGTGCAGCCAGCATGCTTGACGCCTGGCACATAGTGATAGGGGCCCTACACGTGTGTGTGTGTGTGTGTGTGCTCTGACCGCGGCTCTCTTGCTGAGTCCAGAACTCCTGGACCGTTGTGCCGATGTCACGGTTCTCCTCTCTCAGCTCCCTCTGCCACTGGCGCAGCTCCTGCACATCTGGACGCGCTCTGATCTACACACACACACACACACACGCACACACACGCACACACACACAGACACACACAGACACAGGGAACACACGAGTAAAGACACCTACACACACATCATCAATAATGTAATTAGGTTGCCATCTACAGCAGGATGATCGATAGTGGATAAACAGTTTTGTCACATGGACCTGTTTAACTAGCAGTACAGAGGCTAGCTACTGCAGAACACTGGTGGAACAATCTAACAGGATAATAGCTTGGATATTGTCTATGTGCGTGCGTGTGTGTGTGTGTGTGTGTGTGTGTGTGTGTGTGTGTCGTGTCTTTCTGTGCGTAAGGTGTGACGCAAAGAAGAGGAATACATACATTGGTCAAAACACCTTCATGTAACCTAATGTCTGATAAGCTACTGTGTGGTTACTGTATCTCTAGCCAGTGGATAGCATTCAGTAAAGCCAGACACATTATTATAGAAGAGACAAACCATTTTATGAATAGATCTCTTGGAGATGTCCGTAACGTAATATGGCGGTTGGAATCAAAGAGCCAAATGCTTTATAAAGGCCAAACATTAACCTATTAAACCAAATGTGTGGTTGCACTGATGCAAGCCAACATTGATGGCCATGTCTAGCAGAAGTATAACTTGTGGAGAAAAAAAGGACTTTTTGAACCTTATTTTTTGACAAAGTCACCAAATATTTTAAGCAGTTTCCATTAGATTTGATTCGCGATTGTGTGCATGTAGTTTTTTATGTCCTGGTGTTGACCATTGAAAGTGCAGTTATGGTTTATTCCCCATTCATTTAGAGAGGGTCTTGCTAATAACTGCCCGGAGTAATTACCAAGATGGCTGCCAGACGCCTATATTGGATATTGGTACCGCTTTTGGAACACGCACAGGTGTTATAAGTACAACAAATGAGTATGCTATGAATAACAATTAGAACAGGAGTGGAAAAACTAACAGGGGAGTCAGGCAGCTGTCAATCAAGTGGGATGCGAACACCAGGACAGTCATGAGCAGGAGTTATACGTGTGTGTGTGTGTGTGTGTGTGTGTGTGAACAACAGGTGGCGAATGAATAAAATGTGCCAACTGTTATGTACCTCCTTACCCAAAAGCCAGGCCTCTTTTGCCCTTTGCTCTCTCCCACGCTCCCTCCGCACAACACTTGACGCTCTTTCTTAAAGGTTCTATTCATCCTAAAGATTGCCTCCTCTCCCCAATGCCATGTGCCCACCCCACCCATTTCCACCCCTCATACTCCCAGTCCATTGCAGTACAGAGCCTTTCTCTAAACATCTCCATCACCACACTACTCCCCACATCCTCATTGGCTTCTCTGCTTTCTATTACATCAACCCAAGCTGTATTTGTCTGTCTCTCTCTGTCTCTCTCTGTCTGTCTCTCTCTCTGTGCTAGCTAGTGGCTAACATTAGCTTTGAAAGTGGGCCGGTTATATACAGTAAAGCAGGTGTACTTGTGGTGAAGTAGTAAGGCTGCTGCGCTGGTTCATTCAGAAGTTATGTCAAGGCATCAGAGCTGTTCCAGCTGCCAGGAGATACCATAGACATGGAAATGAGGGACAAGGGTCAGAAGGAGAGGGGTTTGCTTTGTCGCGCGTGTGTCTTTGGTACACCAATGTTTGTGTGTCTGTGTGTCCATGTGGGCGAGGGCCGCTCCTTGTTCTGAGCGTTAGCACGCTCTTAATAACTATGTTTTTGGGTAGTGTGTGCATGTTAGTGTGCACGTGAATTTGTTGGTATGTGTGTGTGTGTGTGTGTGTGTTGATGTGTGAGCTAGCTCTCACTACCTGTGTTCATGCATTGCTTTTGGGATCATAGACATCACTACAGACATGCAGCATGCATTACATGGGCTAATTAGAACACACACACACACTCTCTAGGACACCCCCATACCGCCGGCACGCTCAAATCGGACAACCGCCACATACACACATGTACAAACACATTCACATGCACAGGCACGTACACACTTCACCCCCAATGCACGTTTCAGCCCCCACGCCTGGCCCCGCCCCCACAACAGGCTGTCTGTGACGCTGTGCTGCCTCCACATTCTCACACTCCTCTGCAGCAACAAGGCGGCCTGCTTGGAGAGGAGTGGGGTGGGGGAGGGGGGAGGGGACTAGCTCCGCACAGCCAAACCCACCAGCGCACGGCATCAATCATCATCCGTCTATACATCCATCTATTAATTTATCCATCCATCCATTCACCAGTCTGTCTGTCTGTCTGTCGGTCTGTCTGTCTGGG
>JAODOY010000957.1:0-13261 GCA_025399855.1 Forbesichthys papilliferus
CCCCCCCGCCTCTCACTCTCTCTCTATCTCTCTCTGCCCCCCCCCCCCGCCTGTTGAATGCATGTAATTGGCTAATTCAACATGCATTAGAAATGTAGTGTTTAAGTAATCATCTCAGAGAAGATTGGTATAACATTTCAATTACCTTGTCATCTTTGCAGCAGTGTACATAACAATTAAATAATCAGAGCAACTTGACAGCGGTAGCTCCCATGTATACAGTGCACCATGCATAACATAGTCACACATCTAAATTCATACATTGTCTTTTACACATGGAGATTGAGTTGCACAGTATGGCGTGCTGCATAGATGAATCTGTTTTGTGTTTTTGTGTTGACCTTACTCAAGTCAAGAGTTTGATTGCAGGGCGAAGTTAAATAAAGATTTCTATACACTTCTACAAAATGTAGACCGCTTTGTAGAGGTATTGTATAATTATCTTATTTGTCTGTAATGCTAAATGTTGCAGAACTCTTACCATTGACTGAACACCAATTACAGCTTACATCATAATCAACTGTGTATGATGAATATTGAAATAGTGAAACTATTCACGTCAATGAGCTGATGAATACGGTCTATTCTTTTTATAATGGTTAATATATGTAATATATCTTTCATATAAACAGTATGTTCAGCCTGCATTAACTTGAATTACGGGTTACAGCAACACAGATGACTGTGCGGAAATGGGGGCAGATGTTTTCTATTAAGTGAGGTTGCAAACATGTAAGCTGCCCTCCATGCTACCAAAAGTCATATTATAAAAAGTAAATGGAGGAATTTTAGCCATGAACCTCCTTAGAATGTCTTGTGGCTGCACAGGTGTCAGACCTCATATGGTCACAGGGTCAGGTGTGTAATGGATTTTCTATAGACCAAAGCCCATTCTTCTCCCTGAACCAGAGTCCATCACACAACACAAGTCACATTTGTAGAAAGACAATTGAGAGCCAATGGTTTGTGAGTGAAAAGGCTACCTATTCCTACAAACACATGCACACACACACACACACTCACGTGCACGCACACGCGCATGCACACACACACACACACACACTATTTAAAAACAGGACACTTCATTAATTAAATTAACATCAGAATCATATCCATACTTTTTTATTTTTTATAAGCACATACACAATATCAAGGCAAGATATTCCTTAAATGAAATTATGTAAATGCTTGTTTTCCTCTCACTATGGCAAGCCTATAATCCTGTCTTTATCTTTGATTCATATTCAGATGATTGAAAGAGAGTCGTGCACTTGTCTGTTTCGTATTTATTGTATATTGTTTCTTTGTCAACAATGCAAGGAAAGTGTCAAAATGTTGAGATTTTTAATGCTTTTTCTAGTACTTCCTATAAGAGTGTCAAGCATAGAGGAAAGCGATTTGGTAGAGGCCCAGATAGCAGTTAGTGGGCCTCTACTGCACACTTATATTTAGCTCAGCCAAAACCACAAAGTCTTGTTTCTCAACTGTCTCACAAGCAGTGGAGAGAAGTTGGCACACTTCTGTCTCAATCCACTTTATCTCAAGCAGAATGAGAGTTTTGGGTCTCTTTCTTGTTTACTTGGACTCCCTTTCCTTCTCATGTCCTTAAATACCTCATCTTGAGACCTAGTACTATCTCCATTGTAGTTTTTTTTAACCTATTGCTATATTGTTCATACATTTGACTTTTATTCCCCCACTCTGCCCCATGATATTTTATCTGTGGCTTTGTAAGTATTGAGTTAAGCACGTCTCCTTTTCAAGCATTTATTCAAATGTAAGGAACAAATGTCTGTGCCTCATATGGCTTGTCTTTGAACCATGTGAGCATGAGTAAAGCACCAGGGACGAGCCTTGAAACCCATTGTTCTCCGCACTGTTGGCAGAAAAGGCCCTGGAGAGCTGGCCGTGAACCACACGCAGAGGCAAAAGAATACACCGCTTTGATTTTGACTTCATAATAACTGGGGTCCATCTTTAAGAAGAATGTCGAGCTCATTCTACAACAGTTACAGCGTCGACGCATGACTTTGTCCTGAACGTGAACTAAAATGAGTTCCACTACTCCGAATGTGTTCTAATTCTCATCTATGAGAGTCTCTGTAATAACTCCTCAATGCTTCTGATGATGGGGATGACAGATACAGGATGAATAGAGGGTGGAGGGAAGAGGGAGCTGTTGAGGGTCAGAGGAATGCACACCCAGAGAACCCGTGATTTGCTCGCAGACAAATCCTGTGAGTCTCTTTTGAATGCCAGCACAATGAGCGCTCTATCGAGGAGCTAACCATGTCAAACCATTGCCTATTTGATTAAAGGGCAAGAGAGAGTGTCTTTATCTGCTAATGATTAGCGCTGGAGAACAGAACATATTCTGTTTTCGATTGGTATATCCTGGGAGGAAGACCTTGTGTTTTTTTAATGCAGTTTCTGTAATTCATGCAGATGAAGAAAATGTCAATGTTCGACCTTATGTTGGGGTAGAGAGATAACGGACGTAGAGGTCAGCATGTCTAAGGAACGTCGATAACAGATAGGGGAATGCATGCTGGCATTCAGGCTTAAGAAAGCACATTACTGCAGGCATTACATGCACAAAACACATTCAGTATGTACACACTCGCATACTTACATATACACATTGGTTTTGGCTAGTGCTAACATTTGCATTATTACCTCATTACCTCCTCCAACATAAATATTGTGTTTAAAACGTACAGTTATCTTAAAACATTTATCCCCAATCTGCATTTCTTACTGCTCCAATGAATTTTCCTTACCTTGTTATTGTCTTCATGTAGCACCTTCAACATATTCATATTGTAATGGGGGTCCACAGTACTGGACTTTTTTTTGCAGTTGGATTTATATGAATCCTTCATAGTTCTTACAGTAATCATAACATACTTTCTGTCTACTTTCTGAGAAGTACTGTATATTACTGTGATATTGTCTCATTTTGTAGAAAAATAATTTAGAAAGAATAACTGCCCTGCCTATGTGGAATCAGTATCTTCTGCCGAAAGCTCTCTGACTGCCGGATATTAGTTACTCCATGAGTCTAGATGGCCATTAGGAGCAGCAATATAAACACTTGTCTGACCTTTTCATTAGTGATTTAATGCACTTTCTGAGAGCATGACAAAGCAGACATGTCCATATTATAAATAGTTTCCTGCTAGATGTTTAATGCATGTTTGGATTTAAGACAAGCTGAACTTTTATGCTTGGCCCATTGCACTGCAAAAATTAACATCTAACTTAGTGAGATAATCTTGTTTTTAGATTTTAAAATCTACTTGGACTTGTTTCTAATATTATGGCTTATCTAGTGACTTAAATTAAGTAAATCTGCAATTAATTTAAGAAATCTTAGTAAGTGAATTTCACTTAATGCACTGGCAGTAAAAATTGCTTGTTTTAAGCATAAGAAAGCTCATAACTAATATATTTGCACTTATATTTTATAGGGCATTTTTTGCAGTGTGGGAAGGGAAAGGGGGGTGCTCTTATAAACAAAGAGTGGTTTCAACAGGCCATTTTGTTTCTATTATAGCCATAACAGATGTAAAAACACTGCAAGGACTTCCCATTGAGTGCTGTCTAGAAATCACACTAGTATGATCAATGAAATAATGTCTGTCTTTGAGCCACACATATGAGGCTAATTTGACAGTAAACAGTACAGCTCATGAGCCCATCTATTTATGGTTTTAATAGTATTATAAGGAAGCCTCCCTAAAGTGGATTCATGAATGGAGAATATTAATGACTGGTTACGATGCATGTGATGGCCTTCATCTAAAGCTGCGGTCCGTAAATATGTATTTAATATTAGTTTAATATCTATTAAGAATACTCATTGTTTATACTTTAATTTGACATTACATGCTTGCTATTTTGAGTGCACACATTTTAGCTGGCATGGTCAGTCATCCCATTTGTTACCTTTTGTTTCTGTGAGTCCATACTGCAGGCATGTACACCTGAGGCAGACAATTGCAATGGATTGGACTCAACCAACTCCTCTGGAGCTGCAAGGGTGGCTGTCTCTAGTAATGTGGACTTTTGTATAATTATTGTCTATGAAATGATATTCTGGTTATTTACATTATTTGAGATGTTTGTTTATTTAGTTATATTCTACATTTTTTCTACACAGTATGTGTTTACATTTATCTAATGGGTTTGTAGGTTATGTTCTCCCCTCTGTCGTAGTTAGGCTAGCCTGTTCCTTATATAAACCCAGTTTGTCTGTTCATTTGGGAGGTCAGTTATGTTCACATGCCAGGTGATGTGTTCTTAAGTTGCCCTCAGAGTGTTATGTTTACATATTTTTGTGTTTACATGTTCCTTATAAGATGATTATTTATACTTTGTATTGTTTTGAACTTTGGGGAAATAAAATCCCCAAACTACACAGTTAACTGTTGGTCCTTTTCTGTACTGCTTGGTCCCTCACAGTGCATAATGATAGAATATGAACATGAAGATATTGGGTCTTCAGGGACCATATATTTATTGTATATCTAATATCTAATTAAAATTAGTTATAGGTAAGCATTCATTATATCATGATGTATACAATGAACATGTATTTGACCACTTAACTGATTACAGTATTTTACCTTTTTTATGAGTTACTATTATATTTGGTTTTAATAAAGTTTATACATTTTGTTTACAGATTAATTTTTCTTCATGTGTATCACACAAATCAAACCGAAAGGAAAAGCTGCCAAGTTTACATGTCTAGCCATATTCATTGACTTAGTGAAAGGAGAACTTACTTTTCTTCATGATACGGTTGAGTGGTTTCAGGGGCCCCATTTGTTCTCATAGCCTCTGGTTAGTGGGTGTATGTCCTGAATGAAGCCACACGGTGCTGTATTTTACAAGCTGCGGGCTGAGCACAGGTTATTTGCATTTGAAACAGTCTTGCCTCAACCCCTCTGACTCTCTCTAGCCCTTGGCTATGCTCTCTTTACGTCCGGTCCAGGATTGTGCACCTGTGGATCGCACACGCACGCATGCACGCACACGCACACGATTTAAGTGTTGTTCCATCTAGAAAACCCTTGAAATAGCAATTTACACATAAACTACACATTAAACATGAGAGAGATAAAAATGCCCAATAGAAAATATAATAGCTCCACATTTATAGTGTAAACCAGGAAGGATTCCCAATTGCCCCCCTTGCAGCTGAACTTATATATTTATGTATGGTATGTATACAGTACCACCCTTTCAAAGTGTTATAGTCACCTGCAAACACTCAAACACACACACACACAAGTCCAGCTGTGGGGCTAGAGTTGACCACTTGGCTAAAATAAGCTAGGCTAGTTGCGCGAGCCCCGTGGAGCTAATGATGTGCGACTGGCCATCTGTGGGCCGATGCTTGTCTGTAATGGGAAAGGCATGGAGGAAGGTAACTTCTATTGAAGTTCACTTCAGATTCTCCTCATAATGAGGACTGCAAAATAGCTGCCAAATGTAGGCCTTCCTTTCTTTTAGAAATCAGCGCCTCAGACAAACAAAATGTAATTCTTCCAAACATGAAGTGGAAGACTGACCAAAAAAAAAGCAACATCAATGAAGCTTGAACATGATTAATAGAACACAATACCAACCGAACATTTTAGGGCTTCCAAAACCTAGTTTGGCAAAAGTAGTCATTTAATCTGAACCTTGCACTCCTTTTTATGTCCATTACCGCATAAAGCAAACTAACATGAAATGTGATGACAGATTGAAATGTATTAGGTATTCAGGTTAATGAGGAATAATGATAGGCCTATTGTATTGTGCTGTGAATAACATCAGAAGCTTTATCACAGCAATATATGACTAGATGTTCACTAACAACATTTGAACACGTTTGGATATTGTCTCACTTTTGTTGCCACTTCAACAGCCCTTATCCTGACAGAGTGAAAATATCAGACCTCATCCAAAATCTATTGAGGCCATTAAAATACGAGCTCTCCTGTTCCGCTGTCAAAATGAAAGCATTCATTTGAATGGCTGCAGTTTTGGCATCGGGGCTTTGTAATTCTCTCACTGACAGTAATGTAATTCAGCGGGGCACCTTACTGTGCCAGTTGTCCTGGTGCCAGGCAGACTGGCACTCGGCGTATTTAACCATTTAGGGCTCTGCTATGGCACCTGCACAAGGCCTCAACACATCTCAACAAATGCCAACACTTGAGAAAGGCAAAACAATGGAAGCCAGCCTCTCGAGATGCTGATTGTGCCCCCAACCATGGAGCAATGTCTCCATGGAAGCTCTCAATCCTTGCGCAAAGCAGCAGGGAATAAGGGCATCCTTGTAAGTTTTTCTGTTGAATTCCAATTCAAACAATTCTAATGTAAATGCTTTGATGTGTTTGGGTCACCTGTAAAAGCAATATCTTTCTCTGATATCTGAAATTTCAACATCTTTAGATAGCGGAACATTTACAAATGTACATTTAGTACATTTTACATGATTCATGATGTTACCCACCACTGCTTCACTACTTCCTGTAAATATGTCATCTGTACATCTTTACAGTGGCAGAGGCAGAGGAAGCTTGTAGAATATTGTGCCAGTCAACGCTGCTTTATATTTACAGTAGTGTCAAAAGAGGTAAATTGATGTGTACAACCAGACCATATAAAGCAACACAGCCCAGTTTGATGAAAATACCTCCCACGCCATATAAGAATAAAAGGATTATGTGTTCACACGCACACACCTACCACAGCTCTCTGCTATTAACCACAAGAAACTGCTTCAAGCCTGTGACCAAAGCACGGACTCAAATTCCCCAAATATTTGATGATACATTATTGGAGAATGTTAAGAAAACAAAGCATATGACTTGCTTTGAAACCAACATTTGCTGGCATGATAATCACACAAAAAGACATTCAATACGTAAACAAACCTTTGTCAAGGAGATAATTGTGAAACTTTCAAAAGCTACTTTCAATTTTTTCAATCTCATTTGATATTTTGTGCAATGCCTGCCAATATGTGATGTATGTGATAGCACAGAGCTGTAATGTTTTAATGAGGATGCAACATTACAAATGCATTATATCTTCAGCATTTCTAAAATTTTGGAGGAAGGGGAATTCCACAACATCTGTTCAGATTTCAAGCTTCCTTTCTACAATATGGCCATTTTCAAATCTCTTCTATTTGTGTTTTCATCCAACAACCAACATGTACCATCAGTGCATCAACTGGATTGGTAAGAAATCATTCATTTTCATTTTTGCCTTGAGCTCTCATATGAATTGTACAATTAGGAAATGGGATAACAGCCAGGAAAAACAAATAGATCTGTCTGTGTCTAGATATGTCTTCCTACAGGAGTCTTGGTTTACTGACACACGAGACAGTTGAAGTTAATGAGTCAACTTCTGCAGCAAGCATATTTAATTCTTTCATCGTCCTTCTTCCTTCCTTGGAAAGCCAAGCTTGGCGAGGCTGAGAGTGTAATGGCTCTAGACTTTAAGCTGCCGTCATTCAGCAAGTCTTAATCTGTTGAGTCCTGCTCAATATCCCACTGGGCAAGGACGCCTATTAGATTTCACTGATTTGGCTCCTTGGAGAAACAGAAACACCAACTGGGATTTACAAGGAAAACCCTGTCTCCTGCTTAGGCAATAAAACCACAGTAAAATATTTTGCAGTTCTAGTCGCGCTTGCGTGGACATGAAACACACATATGAACTGATTAACGCACAAAGGCATTCCTTTACACTCCCAACCACTAAACACAATACTACAGGCACCAAGAAGCCGTTGCTCTGGCCTGGTCCGATTGGTTGAAGGGCTTATGACTTGTGGTTTTTCCATGACTTCTAGACAGGAGGATTATAGTAGGCTCAATGCTCTATGCACCACAGAGTCACCAAGTGTAGATGAACTGGAGAGCTTTTATAGCAGTCATGCATCGAAGGCCGCTGCTTCTCAGCTAAATAGGGTCTGGTGCGTTTCGGTTTACACTTCCTGCCTTTGGCCCAGTGGTCATTCAATCCCTCGGCTAATACCCGACCCTAAAAGCCTCACTCACTCCATTTTGGCAAGGTCAAATGTCATGTACAATTTAACAGCAATTTGTGTACACCACAACATAAAATATATATTATATATAATATGTATATTATAGTCATTATCAAAAATGTCAAAGGACAAAATTGCCACAATTTCTGAATATAAAATTATTTCAATAAAAGTCAATTGCTCTTTGTAAATTCCGTCAACTGAAAACTCAATCTTATTAGCATATTCCCCCACCCATCGGCTTGTCACAAAGCCCAATGAAAATGAATGGGGGCGTGTCGGCAGCACAATGCAGACCACAGGCTATTTATCTCCATACATCAACAGGGCTGGTAGGGTAGGTCCATACGCCACTGATGGACGTTCACTGACAGGTGCTGTTATTTGTATGCTGAAGCATTGGTTTGAAAGATGGAGTTCACAAATAGGCCTTGCACTGATAAAAAGTCATTTGTGGCACATATAAATAAAAGAGTTAAGACAATCGATTCATTTAAGTTGTCCATGATCAAAATAAAACTCTGATCTGGACATACTGTACATTACCGCATCAATTTAGGATAATTAAAAATCAATGACATTCATTGACAGTTTAAGAACATCAGCGTTGTATAAATATAACCTGCAATGAGCCAAAAATAATAACAACAACAAAAACAACAACACTTATGCTAACTAATAGATACACAACATTGCCATCAGCCTCAATCAATCAGGTAGTTATGTAAGTCGGTAAAACTCCATCCAAGATGAAACAAGGAAACTGCCAGGACAATTTGCTCACAAAGACCTGGGGTGAAGAGCGATACAGAAAGAACAATTAGCATTGAAAAGGCTCCAATTAAAATGACTCCCTTTGATCGGCACAGAACGAGGTTCACCCAGAACACCATCTGCGGTAACGCAGCCAGATCAATCTGAAACCAAATAATTATGGCAAATTAATGGGTGTAAAAGTCACAAATTGATATGCCAATGAAGGGTTTAAACCTTTAATTGGAAGGAGGAGGAAGATATGCCCAAATAACAGAATCCATTTTACAAGATGATGTGTGTGTGAAAAATAAGAATGTTAGAAAGAAAGAAATGCTAATAAACAAAGAAAGACTTAAATACCACCATAGAGTTAAAACAGAATATTAAAACAGGCAACTGTTGTCACCTGTACATTCCATGAAGGTGCAATAAATTCATTACAGATTCAGGAGCAGCTATAATGCTTTTAAATCATTTCCAATACGCAGATCAAAACCAAAAGCCACATATCAGATTAGTCTCAAATAACTGTCAACTTTGGCAGATTAATGAACGCAATACAACTCCTTCGACTTGAAATGATACAGTGTGAAAATGAATGCCGGCAGAATACATGCTCATATCCAGTTTTTCAAAACAAAGGGAAAATTCACTGTCTGCTAAGGAGTTTTTTTTTATTGGCTTGTATATTTCTGCTTCTGCGCTTACCTGAAAGCTGTGTGACAGTCCTGGTCGATATTCAAATTGTAGACACTCAAGCATTCAGCGAGAAATAATAAAAGAGAATAACTGAATAGCTAATGCACCTAACAATGGTATTGACTTGTTTTGTTGTATGCTTCAGACAGGGAAGATATCTATCATATTGGGGCCATTCCTCCAGGGAAAATAGACAATTAACGGTTGCGACGTTGGAAAAACAGTCAAATTGAATTACACCCACGGTAAATTTATTTTAAAAAAAAAGAATATTCCCAGTCTGATTCAATTGGCTCCAGAAACACAGTCTTCCATGCTCAGGTCCTATTCCTATTCCTATTCCTATAACTTTTCTTTTCTTTATTTAACCACCGGAGAAGACACAACATCCTGCTGACTGAACAGGTGTAACATTATTCGAGGAGAGAAGCAGGCTGCCTGCCTGCCTGCCTGCTGCCTCCGAGGAAACCCAGAAGCTCTCAAGTAACAGAGGTGTTAATTAAAAAGAAAAGAAGAAAATGCCTGTTCTCCCTCAAGTTCAGATCGGCTTGGCAGACACTGAGACGGGACAGGAGGCTGGTGCTAATTGTCATGCCCTTTTATTTGGGGGAGACCAAGTCAGAATCCTCAGCAGAGACGCATTTGTTACTTTTCCTCCGAGAGCATTCAGTCTGTTCCATCTCAGATTGAATGCTCTATCCTTTCCCTCTACAAACACACAAAACACAATATGCAATGTGGAAGCTTGCTCTGCAATTTACATACTTCTACATTTAATCCAAAATTGAAATATATCTTAAATCGACAACATAGTAAATTGTGATACCGGTCAATCAGCCTTGCAGACATGATGTAACAAGTGTGTTTGAAGGTGGATCAAAGGTTTAACTTTGATAATTGAGTGTATTGTGTATTGAGGCCTCAAGCACTTGTCACTGTAAGTCTGCCAGACATTGAATCAAGACCAGGAGTATGATAGACAGTAAACCACAGTCATGTTTACTGCTAGCATCAATGACACAGAGAGAGAGAGAGAGAGAGAGAGAGAGAGAGAGAGAGAGAGAGAGAGAGAGAGAGAGAGAGAGAGCTACTGTACATCCTTTAGCCCAGGGGTGGGGAATCCTGGTCCAGGGAGCAGGGAGACATGTAAAACATGCAGGGCAGCGGCCCTCCAGGACCAGGATTGGCGACCACTGATATAGAGTGTGTAATTCAGGCAAAAATCCAGTGTGTTACTACAGTTAACCAGACTATTTCTCACAAACTACTGTTAATGTGAGGTGTTATAGCTACTCTGTCAGTTCACCCTGAATAAAAGTTTCACTCACTATCCATTTACATGAAAAACACATGGTGCTATCTGAGCAGATAGTCAAATATCATGTCAAGTTTCAACCGTATGATGAGAGGCGGAACATACCGCCTAAAGACTTTGCATGTTCATATAGATATACTAACGTCTATGTACATTTGAAATTCGGAATGTTTTACAATCTTGATAGAAAAGAACATCATGTCTTTTTTGGTTTACAGGAGTGCATTAGCCGGAATTGAAGCAGGTTTGTGATAATGTGCATGCTGAAAAAAGTATCTGGTTCTTCTACACAGCCCTGGTTCTTTAAATAAAGATTGATTGATTGATTGATTGAAATAGGATCCTTAACAAAGTGGCAAACTCCGCTCACAACAATGCCGCGTGGCTTCTCCATAGACCTGGCCAGTCGTTATGTCACTGCTCACAGTCGGCAGCACTTCCGAGTCTAAATTTAGAAAGTGAATAGGATCACAGAATGGCATTTTTATTATTGTTTAGTTGTGGGTTATGCCATGGTCCGGTTTTATTCAGTGCAAATACATTTAGCTTATTAGATACACTCCAGATGTGCTGAGATCTTCGTTTTGCAGGTTTTCTGATGTTTGCTTACTGCTGAACGTTACAAGTAAAATACCGGCGCCCATCATATACGTCAGCCCTAGCCAAACTCTTTTCGATATCAATGAATAAGAGAGTCAAAGTTGTAACACTAAAATCGACGTGCAATGCTGTACTCTGATTAAAGTAAACTGGTATGGAAACATCACAGGGGATTTACGTGGCTTTACATTGCCCTGAGTGATTCAAGTGATGTGTTTTCTATACGCTAGCAGCAGTAGCTTTCATGTAGCAAAATCATTACCTACCTAGTAATCTCGCAATTGGCAAACACCATTGTTATCCAGTGGCAATGTGTGCCTTTGACATAATCGGTAAGATTGCATTATATGAGTTAATCACAGGCGGGGGTAGGGCATAATATCGAAAACGCCATTCATTTTTCTCATAGAGAAAATTGCTTAGACACAGAAGTCCTTATATGAGCATGGGCACCTATGAAAATGGAGTACGTCTGGCAAAGTCTATGCTTTTTAATGTGTGAGGCAGAGCTTCTGAGGGAGTTTGTTTTGATTTGAGCTTGCAGTTAGCAAGAATGACTAACTTTACCTCTAATATTGTACTAATGAAATTGCCATCATTACAAGGAGTTATCAAGACCGCATGTCAATAAACAAGAATAACACCATCGGGACACAAAATTGTATTGGGCTTTCAATAAAGCTTTGGATTGAAGGTGACTTTTCTCTAACGATATTGCATTGTATGCAAATGTTCACACTTCCTTTCTTAGTCACTACAAAACAAAGACAACAATGTTCTGCCAATCTGACATGTAATAAATACTTCCCGGTTAATTGTCCCCTTGGTGAGTGCAATCAAACACACAATGCAGTTCTACTACAAGGCACAGTGTAAGAAGCAAGCGACCTGATTGCTGATCGTGTTAGCATGTCTGAGTGCCTGGCTAAATTGCCCACAAGAGTTCAATGTAGGAGACCACAGAGAGGAGATGGGTGTGTGCGGGGGTGTGGGCAGAGAAAAAACAAGAAAAAAAAAAATCTCAAAATACGGAACGTGGTAAGTGGCTCGTTTCGAGACCCGGGACCAGATTTGCTAAGGTTCAGGGCTTGGAGCGTGATTACAGAGCTATTGTTGTTCTTCGAATATATCATATCGCTCCTGCAGCCGGGGCAAAATAAATCTGTTTTAATCCCCTCGGTGAGGCCTGGCGGCTTACTTAACAAGGCTAATTAAAACTCTTCCTTGTCTTGCTTCGCCTAAATTTACATGCCAGTTCCTGTCTTCGGTGATCCTCCCCCCACTCCTTCCCGTCAACACACACACACACACACACACGCACACACACACACACACACACACACACACACACACACACATTTCCTGTCTCACTTAACATTCACACAAACAAACACACACAAACCCAGGCAGGCTTGTATACAGGCCATGGTGATGGCCGTGAGCGGTGAGGGCATTGCCCTTGTGTGACTGAGAGAGCATACGGCCATGGCCTACTTAGTGTACTTAGCTGAGTCTTGATTGCACACACACACACACACACACACAACACAACTGGGCTTTATGAGTCAAACAGTTATTGTCAAGCAGCTAATTATGAAAGGCAATTAGTGCGCACAGTGTCCCACCGCCGTGTAGGAGCTGGGACACTGTGCCATGCAGGGCAGCATATTTTAGACTTGCGTCCATAAATTAGATGCAGGAGGTGGGGGGGAAGAGTGCAGAGGTTTCCTGGGAAATAAAGGCTCTTCGTAGGGGGAGCACTTGTCACTTAGTCGGGGGGGGGGGGGGGGGGGGGGTGATGGAGGAAGGTGGAGGGGCTTGGCCCCCCA
>JAODOY010000958.1:0-13258 GCA_025399855.1 Forbesichthys papilliferus
GGGGGGGGGGGGGGCAGAGAGAGAGACCAGAGATGTGGTGGGGGAAGAGAGGCAGACATTAATGTGGTGGGGCAGATGGCAACCTGGAGGGGAGATGGGGGGGTTATCGAGCTGAGCAACACATGGGGCCACTGGCAAAGTGTGTGTGTGTATGGGGGGGAGGGCTGCTACTGGAAACCCATGACAGGAGGAACAATGAACTAGAAATAGGGGGAGTGGGAGGCGTGTGTGGGTGAGATAGTGATGAAGATGAGGAAACATTGAGAGGATATAAGGAGTGACCGAGATTACACATAAGAGACGCTGAGGCACACCACTGTGTGTGTGTGTGTGTGTGCCTGCGTGTTTGCATACGTAGGTGCCTGTATGTGTGTGTGCTTTTCCCCTACGTTGTGAGCAACTGTGCTCCAGCCTGGATCAGGAAGGGAAGCTCGTGTAATGGATGACAGAGCATCTGCAGTAAGCCTGGATAACGATGGCAGCAGCTAAGTGTCTTGTGAACATCTGGCACAGACTCCACCGATGGCTACGTCATGGCAGGGCTCGTCTGAATCACCTCTCAAGCACACGCAGGACAAGTGGACCAGGAAATGGTGGATCGCTAAATTCTCACCGCAGCTCATTTTCAGTTATTCCAATCTGCATTCAAGTAGATCTCCTAACCTACCTTCTTATGGACCTTTCGCCAGAGTTTGATTGACAGGCAATCGGCCTAACAGAAGGCAGAGATGTTGCTATTGAAGAATCACTTCAACTCTAATCACTGTCTCTCCATCAAATCTGTTCAATTTAAACTTGTAGTGAAAGTGTCAAAAGGATGTTGTTTTGGGACATGATTTCTCCAAATGTTGATAATGACACAATGTTGGATGTTATCAAAGTCATCTCTGATGTTATGGTCAGCTCAGAGCCATGCTCAGGGTCAGCTGTTCGACATAGACTCGCCCCTGTGGGCGTGGCTAACTCGCTTCTGGTGAAAGGGCCATTGCCTAGTATCAACCACAAACTATATAAGGGGTGCCCAACCCTGGTCCTGGAGAGCTAATGCCCTGCATATTTTAGATGTCTCCCTGTTCCAACACACCTGACTCAAATGAATGGGTTGTTATCAGTCTCTGTAGAAGCCCGATTACAAGTCATTCATTAGAATCAGGTGTGTTGGAACAGTATCTAAAACATGCAGGGCAGTAGCTCTCCAGGACCAGGGTTGGGCACCCCTGCTGTATATAAATGGACATCACCCTTAGACCAGAGCAACGTGGGGTACAGCCTTCATAAAAGTTGCCACACCCACACATCGGTTCTCCTTGCTATAGAGGAGAAAGGGGCAGGACAAAAGACGCATTTCATGGCTTCAGGCTATTTATGGAAACCTGGGGTTTGTAACGTAGTAAGTTGGTTGGTCATTTACACTTATACCATTTATTTTAATGTATTTCCCAATCAAACAACTGCTAACTCCATTGACTGCCATTCTATGTTTCTATATGTTCCACCCCTTACCACAACCTGATATCTGCATGTAGTAGTTTTTCTCTCGTCTATAGCTTCAACTGGTTTGAAGACGACGCTGTGCTGGCTCTGGCTGTTGCCATCGTTGCAGTACCTCACTCTGCCTGAAACGCCCCCCTATCCATTATAATGGAATACATGTATGGCTAATATATTTGTAACTGATGAGTTATAAAACAATAATTCACCCACCGGTACAGTTGTCATTAACGGACAGACAAAACCATTTTAAGCAGTAAACCTGTTTTGTTTTGCTGTAAAGTCAGACATTTTAACATTAGAGTCTATGGGAATTGACTCCCCTTTGCAGCCAGTCTCAAGTGGCCATTCGAAGAACTGCATGTTTTGTCACTTCCAGGTACATTTTCAGAGGTTCCCGCTTGGTATCAATCAACCCAACCCAAGGTAATTTCCGAGCGCGTGTGGCGAGAATCCCATACGGCCAGTGTCTACGGTTACCCCATAGTGTTGGAAACGCCACATGACATTGGGTCACAAGCAGCGCCTTTGTGATGCTAACAGCCGGCCAGCAGCCGTTCCCGTCCCTTTTGTTATTCGTTTCCACAATCCTCCTTGTTTGGTAAATAATGCTCCTTCTCAACGGTTGGTGATGTGTGAGTGACACACACACACACACACACACACACACACACACAAGCCTCTTTGTGGATTTTCCCCATTGCTAGCTTCACCCATGCACTGTATACATAAATAGACAAAACCTCCGTGCAGTCACCCATAGCTTTTCTCAAGAGCAGGATTGAAGACCGCACTGTGCTGCCTCTGGCTCCCTTGTAACGCCCCCCCTTGTCCATTATAATGGGAAACGTGTATATGTATATTTAACTTAAAGTTAAAAAGAAATATACCCACTATACAGTTATCATGACCGGGGAGACTAGCTATAGAGACCAAACATGTTTTGTGAACCAGGCTGTAAACATGTTTATTTTTGCTTTAAAGTCAGACATTTTAACGAGACAGACATTTTGGCAGTCTATGGGTATTGACTTGCTTTTGCAGCGAGCTTCAAGTGGCCATTTGAGGAACTTCAGAATTTGGCACTCTAATTCATTTCTTAGCACCGGAGGTTCACGCATGACTTCTCCCCTAGTCCAATCAATGTCCTTATTCAGTTGGACAGCAGCGTTCTGACATTCTGTCTGTCTCCTCGTTGGCAGTAAAACTTGCAAGACATTTGATAGGAGGACAGAAAGGTGGTAAGATGAATGCGTCTATCTGTCTGAGTAATGGCCCATGATGGCCACTGGGCGCGGCCACTAACACTGCGACAGGCTTTGAAGCCTGGGCCACTCTGCCAGCCAGTACCCACGGCTACGCCCCCACATAAATATCTCTGACATGTACGACGGACCTAAAATGCACCGAGAGCAATCTGCTGACACACAGGAGATGCAGAAGTGGCAGGCCGGACAGTTGGCTGGGACAGTTGGCTGACAGTTGGCAGTAGGCAGCAGCTATGGTGATGTGTTCTGTTTTTTTTATTTCATTTATTTACGCTGGTAGCTGCTGTTCAATAGATATTTTGGAAAAATATATACGTGGTTTTGTGAACTGTGAACTTGAAAATGTAGTACAGAAGCGAACAATGTTGATTTTCAAAGTCCACCCCCTGTCAACACCATAGAGCTGAATTGAGGAAATGATTGCAAGGTGAATTGCACCACTGGGAAGGAAAATGACAGACAAATATATAGTGTTCTCACTCCCGCCATTTGGCAGTGACAGCAATAATGTAATCTTGCTGTAGAGCCTAATAAACTGTTTAGGCAGGTGTAGGTAGCACTTTAATAATCCACTGCAGAAATACTGTTGTGTTCTCAGACTGATCGTAGGTGCTTGGGAATTATTGTAAATATATTCAAAATACCCATCAACCCAAGAGAGAAATAATTGTCAATGTTTTGGTGAAATCTGTGGACCTCCTCATTGAGTGATGGGTTGTTCTAGTCTGCATGAAAGGTGAAATTTTGCATTTTGCAATTCATTTTGCAACAATGAGAGTGAATTGTATACTGACCATCGGCGTCCACCTCGTTGATCATGTCCTGTAATTCGGCCTCCGTGGGGTTCTGTCCCAACGACCTCATGACGGTGCCCAGCTCTTTGGTGGTGATGGTACCATCTCCATCCTTATCGAATAAGGAGAAAGCCTCCTTGAACTCTGTTGGGGATGGGACAGACGGTAAATTAAGCTACTGCGGAGAGAAAAGTCGAGAAGCCCACTGTAACATACTGTATGTAATGCTGGGCCTGGCAATTATGAACAGTAGCCTTGGAGCTTTAGCACAAGCTAATTAGCTGCGGAGGGTTTTGAGTGAGAGGAAAGAAGAAGCTTTATATTTAGCACTAAACACTTTTTTTTTGGGTCACAAATCTCACAACTCTCAAGTTGCCTAGGTTTTTCTATGTAAACTGGAATGCTTGTCTGAAAGCGATTAATCCTTGTCTGTGTAGTGGTACAAGCTAGTGAAATACAGAGGGAAGACGGTTTGCAGCTCCACAGTCCAGCAACAACTGTGCAGTCAGTGACTCAGGGCTGAACTGAATTACTGGAGGAAAATCCTTTACAACCTTTCTCAGGTGACAGAGAAACTATCAAATGGCACCAGTACAAGGTTGTCACTGATCTGCCCAAATGCCAGTAAATGCTGAAGACGTTAAGAGTAAAATTATATGTGAATGGGGGAAGGACATTAAAGTAAAAAAATTAACTAAACAAAAGCAGGTTCCTACCTGCGATCTGCTCCTCTGTTAGTTGGTCAGCCTGCAGTTGGAAAATAATGGGAGGGGAAGAAGGGGCAGAAAACACACAAACATGTTACTCAACGCAACGACCAATTATTCTAAATACCAGTGTGTCGACATCATTTCCCACACCATCCACACCCACCATCCTAGCATTTCAACACTGGTGCCTGTGTTCATAAGGCCCCCCCCACCCCCCCGTAACCTCCTCCATAAAGAAATCTCGGATACAGTCGATCCTTTTCAGCAAATGACAGCTTTGTTTTTATAATACATTATTTGTTGTGTGTTTATACAATCATATTTAAATATTACACATAAACAACATGTATTGAACGACCAGTGGTTTTGGGAAATATGTTCCTGCTCGCATCACTTGCCATTAAACCTGAGTACATCTGAAAGACAATTGTGAAAGGTTTGTTTGCTGTCATTTCCCACTTTTGTGGCCAAAAGGTTTGACAATGATCGATACATTTGAAAGACGGCTTGTATTTTCCTCTATTGCTCAAAAGTTTTTTTATAACATTTTCTTTTATATAACTTCATGGCTAACATGTTTAAGAGTTAAGGAGTTTGTCCAGTAAAACACGTGAGCCCTCCAGAACAGCACAACACAAAGGGGCCGGCAAAAGACTTGTCTCGGGGACTCCTCCCTGCCCTGCTCTGCACCGCCCTGCGCTAGCTAGCTAGCTAGTTGGCTCCTCTAATGGCTACCAGTGACTCATGCAGGATTTACATGGTTGGCAATATGCGCACATTCGAAGCCAGGCCTCTCTGGCACAGAGGGACTCTTTGCGAAGGAGCCGCTGATTTCAAACAAACATCCTCGACAGCCGAGCGTGAATGCCAGGCTGCTGGTGCAAATGGTGCCTCCCACAGATACCCAGCCTTTCCCCGTTTGTGAAAACGGAAGCTTCTATAATAAGATTATTATTAGTAGTAGTACTAGTAGTAGTACTAGTAGTAGTAATAATAATAATAATATTTTTTAAAAACAACAAATGGCTTACATCACTCCGGTTGGCAACAACACAGGAGCTCCCGGACGAGCTTACATTAACAGACACCCACGTTTGGATATATGCATTTTAACCTGTTATTGTGTGTGTGAATTCACAGACACGTACTCCAGCCTGCATAACCACAGCACACACACCCTCACAAACAATGGCTATTAATGGCTCCACCCCCCAACACAATACTTTCCATAGCTCACGTGTCCTGTGTTAGTCACAAAAAGCCAGTTTTGCCCCAAAGCAAAAATCCCTCCGCTCATATTTGCCTATGTGTGCCTATTCAAGCAATCACAGCTAAGTAAACAACCAACCCACACTAAACCATACTTATATTTATCACAAGGTCATGGAAACCATAAGCTTGCCTTCTTTGTCTGCGTGCGGACCAGCTACTTTATTCAGTTATGGCACACTGGATTGCAAATTTAAATGGGAATTCTCGCTTTAGGTCTGGATTCAGATAGACCGACCGTAACAGCTTCATGTCACACCTATGTAATCCCTTCATGTCACGCCTATAGGGGAGAAACCCCCCCTAAAAAAAAATGTATTTCTGTTTAGCACAAGCAGTGCCCATTGGGGAGATCGCCCCAGCCCGGCGAGGAATCAAGGATCATTTCAGCAGCCCAAATACCCTGTAATGGCACACAGCATTTTCTACTCCCCGCGTCCCACAACCCTCCCCCACCCCCACCCGTGTCTCTATATTCATCTGAGCGTCACGGAATGTCAACAAAGTCACTCCGCTTGCTTCGAGGGGTGACCGTTAAGGAGGGGAATGCGGGTGTTGGGTAAGGGAAGGCGCAGGTGCCCACGTGGTGCGTTAGGCCTACCACCCACGACTAGTATCCCCCTCTATATCCCCACTGTGCCTCCCGTCGTTCTGCTCTCCCTACCTCAGTGTGGAGGAGAAACCGGTTGGGAAAATGTAAATGAGCTTGCTCCGCCCATGAAATAAACCAGCTTATTAGCCATTGGTTTCACCAAGGCGGCAAGAACAGGTCAACAAGGTCTGGACTAGTCTGGTCTAGGGGCGCATAATATATCGACTCAGTATCGTTATCGCAATATCACTTTGCGTAATATCATATTGAAAATGTTGCAGAAAGTGCAATATTCCGTTTATTTTGTGGAGAGATGCATCCGTTGGCTGTGCGGCTTAGTTGTGTTTGATTTAGACAGAAAAGTAAGATGTGTGGCATGTGATAATTCCTTCTTGGTAGATTGGAATTACTGTTGTAGTTCAGTCCAATATGACTGTTAAACATTTGCTGTTTTGATATGTTATGAATATATGTTGATGCATTTTCTCCATAACCTGTGTTTTTACTAATGTTTAAAAATATCAAAATGAATATCGATATTGCAATTTTCATTATCAATATCGTAATATAACATTTTATCAATATCGTTCACCCCTAGTCTGGCCTGGCCTGGCCTGGCCTGGCTTGGCCTGGTATGAGTTTGGTCTGGCTTGGCCTGGACAAGTCTGGTTTTAGTCAAGCGTGAAGCTCCGGTGCTGAGGAATGAATTCAACACAAAGTTCCAAACCCTGCAGTTCATCGAATGGCCACTTGAAGCTGGCTGCAAAAGGGAGTCAATCCCCATAGACTACAATGTTAAAATGTCTGACTTTACAGCAAAAATAAAACTTGATTACAGCCTGGTTCAAAAAACATTTTTTGCCTCTATAGCTAGCTAAAAATATATTAGCCATGCATTTCCTAGGGATGGCACTGTCCAGTTTTTTCAGTCCCCATACCGATACAGATATTGGCACTTAGAGTATCGGCCAATACCGACTATCGATCCGAATTTAATGTTACATTAAGTTTTAAGTTATGTTGCAAACTAAATAACAGCCAATCTCTATTTTATGACTTAGATGCATTTTAGAAACCTGCTGCGATAGTGTGGCCTGGGTAGGTTAGACATGGCTGGTGCCTGACAGTAGACGTGTAAATGAATTTAATTGAATCAGCCCCATATATCGGTTACAACTGTGAAACTGTCACAGATACCGATCCAGCTATTTAAGTCAGTATCGGACCGATTTCCGATCTCAGTAACCAGGTGTCATCCCTAGCATTTTCCCCATCATAATGAATAGGGGGGGAGTTACAGGCGGAGCAAGGTACTGCAATGATTGCAACAGCCAGAGCCAGCACAGCGTGTGTTCAAATATGTTCCTTTAGAAAAGCTATGGGTGACGTCACGGAGGGTTTGTCCATTTATATATACAGTCTATGGTTCTAGTCTTGTCTGGAGTCTCTGACTAGTCTGGTCCTAGTCTGACCAGTTCTAGTCTAGTCTGGTATTTGTCTAGTCTGGCCCGGGAGATGTGGTACCAACGCATCTTCCATAGGCCGACAGGCTTCTGGACCCCCATCTCTCTCTCTCTCTCTGGAAAAAAATAGAGCTCTGGAGACCACTGCAGCAGTTTCTCTGGTTTTTACTATTTACACACTCACATCCTTTTCATTATATGCAATATTTGTAAATGTTATTTACACTTATTACATTTTTTGAGCTGTGTAGAGGTCTCTGAATGACTTTCCAGAGCTGTTTGCTGGGAGGAGGAATCCCCCTCTTGATTCACAGGCTTCCAACCCTCTGACAGCTTGTACAGACATATAGCTGGGGTTGGGGGGTCCTGGCAACAGCTCTCTGGCATGGGACGGTCAAGGCCACTCCCAACGATGCGTGGGCTGCCAAACAGATCTCCTAAACAGGGCCAGTTACCATAGTGTCTGACCTTTTCCTCCGTATCTCATATGACGTCATAGGAGACTAGTGGTTGCCAAATCGTATTCCATTGGGTTTTATTTTGATTGTGTTAAAGGCAACAATGCAAGCTCATCTTCAAGCATCTATGTTGTTAGTCAGTGCTGGTTAAACTGTCAGGGGTAGAAAGAACTATAGCGAAGCAGCGTCGTCATAGCTGCAAAATCAGCTGTCACTCTGGCAGATGGGCGTGACACACTCGCTCAACTTACTCGCTCACACACACACACACACACAAAGTGTGACAAAGGCAGACGCACACTTCCTTTCAATGAGGAGCATTGAACTCAGCAGCGCATCAAGCCTGAACAAAAGACAGAAGGGGGGGGGTCGGGGGGGTCTTTTTGGGGCTGGGCTGTGCCTGGAGACGAGGACAGGACACTAGCACTGCCAGGAGCTGGTAGATGGGGTGGGGGTGCAGGGGGGGCACGCCATGGAAAGGGCGCTCTCTCCTCCACTCAAAAGGGAGCACTTTGGCCGGCGTCAACAACAAACGGACATGGAACATGGCTGGCGGTGGCCGCCAACCATATCAATTATTCACCGATTGGAGATCAGATGACCTCCAAGTTACTAAACATGCATCAGCAAACAAGACCAAAACAGGAATAGGATAGGGCTCTAGCACGGCCCGACTACTTATTCGATACTTCCACCTCAATGGTGGCAGGTGGTTTCCACTTCAATGGATGTATTGATGCAGACCAGGGGCTTATGCCTTTGGATTAAATCTTTCCGGGCTGCTGATACGCAGACTAACTACAAAACAATTCTACATTACACTCAAATTACTGTGCCCCGATGCAACATGAAACTGCATGGTGGCTGGATACCATATATGGGATATTTGATCACATCAACAAGACGTCTTTGGCTTCTTTTTTACTCTCTGGGGCAATTAATGCTCGTCCGAGGTAGACAATCGATAGAATACCACGAAGGCCCCCCATTCCACATTCAGATAATTTCCACCAGATAACATCTCCCTTGGTTGCTATTGGAAAGCCTGGTTCCAGATGTCAGCCAGATCTAGCTAGCGCTGGCTGTCCCACATGTGGTGAAACTGAT
Source organism: Forbesichthys papilliferus (assembly GCA_025399855.1). NCBI lineage: Eukaryota > Metazoa > Chordata > Actinopteri > Percopsiformes > Amblyopsidae > Forbesichthys > Forbesichthys papilliferus. The sequence continues at coordinate 9,153 of JAODOY010000958.1, forward strand.
GTATGGTGATTATGTACATCATTAGCAACTGGTACTACAACATAAAATAGAATAAAGCACCATACTGATACTCCAGTAATATTTATATAAAAATTACTTGACACTGGCCAAAGGTCTACATAACAGCTCTAAATGTTTTGTGGCAGCCAAACCCAAGGCATCCTATACACCTAACACTGGTAAAGCATTTGCATACCATCGAACATTTGCAAGAGGCAACCAAATCAGACAGCATACATAAAGAAACGTTCAATGTCTTCAGTAACCCCATATTGCTACTGATACCGCTTTAAACAAACACATAGGCAAGATACAAAGTTGTATTCACGTTTGCAATTACAATATGGGCGATTTCCGTTGCGAAACACCGACCAGACAATGTGCTCATCATGGCATCTTGTCTTGCAGACAGCAAGATGGTCGATGCAACGTAGAACGGGAAGGTTCAAGCCATACTAGTTCCACAATGGAAGAAACACAATAACCCATCTTTAACTATGATAGAACAAACTAAGCTGAACGTGCAGTAAGGTAAAGACGATCTTCCAGTGAGACTTCGTAACACATTGGTCTGAATGTCAGCATGGGGCTTGTCCGATTAGTCTTTTATTGTAGGCTAGACTTTCTCACACGCCTGCGATTCTAAGGCGGATTGTAAAATGTATAGACTAATGCACTTGCAGAATAATACCGTATTAACTCAGAATAGCTCGCTAGCTATACCAATGACACTAAATGTTGTCCAGCAGTTGATTCGATTTTTACGATCTCACCATGAGCTAGCAACATGACCCGATAAAGGTAGATAACATATAACGCGGTAACAATTGCGCAGATGAAAACCGCTCCGAATATGATAAAACATCGTCCCATAAATACACAAATTGAGGTAAATAAGAGAGCATCCATTTTATATTTTAGGCTATCCAATGCAAAATACAAATAAGAGCAAATAATTGCTTTTGTGGGCGTTATGTCTCTGTACGAAAACCCAGGAAAAGGATGATCAATGCAACGCATAGGTGAAGAAGCAGTATGATAAACATCGCTTCCACACACACGCACACAATTACCCTGCAACTGATATATTTTCTATTACTAGAGAATGAATGAAAAATACATACCATGTTTGATGGTTGTGTGCTTGGTGGTCTATGAAAGCGAACTAGGAGTGTGGTCGTTCCTTAGATGGAGTTACACTAGTGGTCTAGGAGTGTGTATACTGGCTGTGGCCAGAATGGGGATTGCCTATGTATCCCTCCGCCACACCAGCACTGCAACTCACTTCCTTATTACAATTCAAGGCTTTTGCAGCAAAGCAACTCCAGCTAGACATGCCTGTCATTCTATGGGATGCGTAGGCTACATGTCCGCAATGCATCTTCCACGTTCTGGAACCGTCATTTCAATGTTATTGCCTGTTTGTCTGCCACACACCGCTGGCAATTCATTGCCTGCAAGGATTTTTTTTGTATACGTATAATCAGTAACATACCAGATTCTAGAGGCATTTTACACAATTGTCTTAAAGTGTTAATAGGCTCTTTGTAGCGTAGATCAGGGTAGCAGGTGTCTCTTCATTCACCTCTGGGTATTTTTAAAGGACTCCACTTGTGGATGGTGTTATATAGTGTAATAGGCCCTACCGGCCAAAATAACTGTCAACGCCATTATGGCACTACCAGCTTGGTGATCTGATATGGGCTCATAAAAACAGATAGGCGTATGTTCCTACCATACAGTATAAATACTTGCGAATAAAAGCTTATCTTGATTAAAATCAAAATTAAACTATAGGCCTAACGTTTTTGAAATTACATTTAAAAACGGTAAACCAATTAAAACTTGAAATTATTGCTAAGAATTTCATAGACTTTGACAAGGTACAATATAGACTAATTTAGTTTTTTACAATAGTGATTCAGAAATGTTAAATGGTTTTTCAGTGAGATGATTATGACTTTGTTTTACATGTGTACAATGAATCCAAAATACTAATATTACTTGCTTCTATTAATCTACAGGTACTTTAGTCATTTGAAAACAGTGGATTCACCAAGCGATTGGAACCTACTTTATCGGCGGAGGGATACTTTTTGACGCTGCCTGGTTGGCACTGGAGAATTTGCTGTGCTGTTATGTGACAGTGATTCTGATTGGTCGCTGCAGACCCGCAATATTATACTCCATGTATAGGCAGGAATTATTGGCTACGTGGGACCTGCATTGCACCAGGCAGTGGCGCTTGATAGAAATGTAATACATATAAATATTAAAAAACATATATATAATAAACCAGAATATAATTATTTCACGGGTCTTTGAATTTATCGTTTAGTTGTAATTTTAGATGTTTGACATACATTTAAAAATACAACTGATTTTATTAGAGCGGGTAGGCTACTTGTTTGATAGGTTAGATGGAAAGTGCGAGGCATGCTATTGGACGATGCGCAACGTTAGCCCGGGCTAGAAGCTCTTTTAGGGCCTGCCAATATAAGACTTAGTACATGTTCTTATTGATTATAGGTTCGCGAAAACACTGATATTTTAAATACAATATAAGATGCTTATTTCTCGAAATAAATTATTCACGAGTCCCTCGCCAATATATGGATGCAATTACATACAGAATGACAACGCTAAATCTGCCAAATTGTCAGTTTTGTAACCTTTAACATAAAATATTTCGACAGAGAGGTAGGCAATTACCGTACCAAAGGCACTAGTGGACTGCGCCTGTTGGACCATCTGCCCAAATTCTATGTCGGGGAGTAAGTCAATTAGGCACTTCAAGTTAATTATGTTTTAAGAAAGTGTTGTTATCCTTCCAACTTTCAGAGCACCATCATGTATGCATATGCCCTTTAGGCTACTTGTGAATTGGGCAGGCCAGGGCTGCAAAAACGATCAAGAATGTAACTTAATAGCTAATTGAAAAGTATTATACCGATTTTGTCCAGAGACCACAGGCTTCAATCTGAACTATGTTCTTGTCCTTTGTTTTCATGCAGGTTAGTGCGCATGTCAGCACAATATAGGTCAGCACGCATAGCCTCAGACTGTTTTGTTAAATCCGTTTTACTCAACAAACCCTTGGTTTTACCCACACTGTTTTAGTAACCACCACAGTAAATGACAAACGGTAGTCTATGACTAGCCCTTTAAATGATGGATGAGACAGAATAGCGCACTGCCAAACTCGGTAGATCAATCTCTCACTTCTCCCTGAAGTGGATATTACATTCTCTAAGACCTATTTATCACACACCATCATTAAACATCCATCCATTATTTCTGCAGCTTATCTTAACGGATAAACAATTGTAAGTGCAAACGCGTGAGTGTGGCATATTTCCTGTTTCACAAATGAAAACATGCAAAAAACTTTCTAAACCAAGCTATATTTTAATCGTTTTTTTGTGGTTCCCGAGAAAAAAAAGTAGGCCTACACCCATATACATATATAAAGTAATGTAACAAACATGAAATCTTTATAGTGTCCAGAATAAAGAATGCAATATATGCAAGCACTGATAAGTGGTGTAGTGTGAAACATCCAGCAGAAAATAGTTGCAAATATGTTGTGAATTTCTCTGAAAAGTCCCTTTTGCAAAACTTTTGTTCTAAATGTAATAATCCTGACAATGGCGCTTTATACCCGCCATGCACGCACGCCAACACCATTTTCGCACAGTCTGTACACATCTACATGAATGCATAATAACATCAATGTTGTGACATTTCCGAGAATGCCAACATGGTCAGCCCCATGTCCCTCCATTTCCAGCCGGTAGCGCTGCGCAGTAGCCTAAAAGTTACGTAAATGAACCCACTGACAGCTCAAGGGAACGCTCTAGTGACGGATTCTAGAGCCCAAACCCCCCTTGCTAACTGTAGGTGTTAGCTGTGAAATCCGTGGGAGCATATGATGGTGGGAGCAGGGTTGGTGTCCTCCGGGGTGGAACGGACCTCCGTGACTCAGATACACCAAATCCAGGATTTGCCTGCAGAGCTGAAGCGGCAAATGCCTCATGACGACGCACAACCCTCTTCTAGTTAGGAAGGCCGTGCAAACGCAGATTTATCTATTTTATGGTAGGATA
>JAODOY010000959.1:6966-13257 GCA_025399855.1 Forbesichthys papilliferus
CACAGGGAAGAGCAAAGACCCCAGATTATACTGTAAATATTTAGACGTCACTCTCTCATTTGTTCAGAGGTCATCTGGGAGATTGTATTTAGATCGTCTGTCAAAACAGCAGTCGTTAGTAGGTAATGTACTCTTAATACGAAATGGAGAGAACACATTTTGTCTAATGTATGATACCCCTCCGAAGTTATACTTTACTCTACTGGCAGGATGTGTTACTGCATGACTGTAGTTGAGTCACTTGATGTCTAATATCCCATTATAATGGCTGGCAAGAATACACCATTAACTTTAAAATGTAGTTCATTGTATTACTTCATTGATGGAGTAAATTAAGTGTTCATCACCCACCTGCTTCTGTTCTATTAGTATTTAAACTCAAATAAGGGTTTGCTGCTAATCGTCAGCTCCTCGTTCTCGTACCTGATTGGCAGCCTGTCCGGAAGTAAACATCACGTGACAGCAAGCATCAGCTGATCTTGCGTAGACATCTTTACGAGTCACGACTGCGGAGATTAATTCATACTTGTCTATTGACAATTACTAGGTAAATATACCAGCAAACGACATTGATTGACATAATTCGCATGTCTGCCCATATATAACATGTTTACCGTCTAAAAACAGCCATTTGTTTATTCATATTTCTTGACAGGCCTGCTGCGACCATGGCACTCAGCGATGCAGATGTACAGAAACAGGTAATGTTATGTTATAGGCTATATTATTATTATTATTATTATTATAGCTGCTCTTTATAATCAAACATACTCATCCGTCATACAATCGGCGTCTGTATATTCAGACTTTTATGGTGTTGGTCAGTTGCTTTGGTGAAATATGAAATTCGTTCATGGAAATTAGCCAAGGGCAAAGAGAAAGCCACCGTAGACGCTCTAATAAATAATGTTAGCTGACGTTAGACTTTATTCATTGGTCCTACAGTCCTGTCTGGTCTGTAGACAGCAAGGTCACATGATAGACTCGTGCCTCTTCATAGTCATAAAGAGGAACTCGAGATTATTCACGTCACATTTGACCAACAAACGCGTGAAAATATGATGTTGTATCAGCTAGAGAAACCCTGTAGGAACCAGGTCCACACCATAGAGGTGGTCAGGTCGCTATGGAGACTTATGCCATGTGCATAGTGATAGCTGGGATGTTTCTCTGCCTTCTCCTGTACAGATCAAGCACATGATGGCGTTCATTGAGCAGGAGGCCAATGAAAAAGCAGAGGAGATTGATGCTAAGGTGCACGCACGCACGCACGCACACACACACACACACACACACACACACACACACACACACACACACACAGACTAATATTATTATTATCAGTCAGCATTCAGTGCTCCTCTCCAAACTGTCCGGTGTGAGATCAACAGCCAGTGTGGGGCACTATACTCATTAGTTCTGCCCATACTGACTGCTGTGCCTGCGTCACACCTAGACACCACCGTGTAAGAGTTACGGTGGCCAGTGTGTATGCTCCGTAATCCTCACTGGTCCTCAAAGGACTCTTTGGGGACGTAGGCCAGGGCTCTTTGGTTCTAGCATACTGTGTAGTGTGTCCGCTCTCTACGCAAGAGAGCGAGGTTTGATTCTCGGGTGTGGACGGACGGACCCCTGGCTACATCCTGCATTCATCCATGCAGGAACACTTGAATTCCTATTCAATTAAACATTTAAACAGAGGCAGAGGCAATAGGTGTGGTCATCCTATGTATCCTAGAGGGCTGTAGCATACTTTGAGCATATATCATTTATTTATTCAACATTAATTCTGTTTTCACATAGAAACAGTATTACTCAGTATATTTTGACTGCATCTACAGTAAGTTATTTTTGGTCCTGTAGCTGTCAGACCGTTGTGTATTTATTTTTTATATATATTTTTTTTTTAATAATGTGGAATGTTGTTATGGAGACACAGGGGAAAGGCTGAGCCAGATGTCTTGCGTTGTTGGACAATAGAGTGAAACTTTAAATGTATCTGTAATTTAAATGGTCATAAAATGGTTTTATGACTCCCCCTACAGGCAGAGGAGTATAAATGTATCTGAAATATAAATAAATGGTCTTAAAAGGAGTTGGATGTGTGGCGGATGTTGCCCCCTACAGGCAGAAGAGTCTAAATGTATCTGAAATATAAATAAATGGTCTTAAAAGGTGTTGGATGTGTGGCGGATGTTGCCCCCTACAGGCAGAGGAGGAGTTCAACATAGAGAAGGGTCGCCTGGTCCAGACCCAGAGGCTGAAGATCATGGAGTACTACGAGAAGAAGGAGAAACAGATAGAACAGCAGAAGAAGATGTAGGTCACACTGACTGTGTGTGTGTGTGTGTGTGCGCGCGCGTGTGTGTGCGTGTGTGTGTGTTTGTGTGTGCGTGTGAGAGACTCGTCTGGTCACCTTGTTCCAAACTGGCTCTTAATCCTCAATTTAGACTTAATTGAGGATCAGCTTGTGACATGTTTCCCTGTGAAATGTAGAAAAACGACTTTAAAACTTCACATTTTTGATACAGATGTGTGAATGTGTTTTGCACCATAGTTACCACAGTAACCGCAGCAAACATGGGAGCATTGTGAGTGCACCTGTAATAGAGAACTGAGAAGGTATAAATGTTGTTGGTGGAAGAGAAATCATGTCTACAAGTTAAAGGGAATGATCCGGGTGTGCGATGTGTGTTGCACCATTTGTAACTGGTTAATATGTACAAAACATGTGAGCATATGAGTTTGTGATTTGTAGATTAAGATCTGTGCACCTGTAATGGAGAATGGAGAAACTCCTACAAGAACAACACAACAGTTGTGTTGTTCTTGTAGGAGTTTGCAACTCCTAAAGTAGTCATCTCTGTCACTTAACATTTAATGGAACACCTGTGTAACTATTTTCTACAACTACAAATTCACTGTCCAAGGTGCTCCGATGTTTTGAACCTTCATAAGTTTCCAGCAGAATGAGCAAGACTTGCATAGCTGGACAGATCCCGAAACCTGCACTTCTCCAGTTGTGGCCACCAGAGGGTGCTAATACACTATAGTTAACAGTACCTGTACATTAACTCGCTAACCTCGCTAACTGTGTCTCCTTAGACAGATGTCTAACCTGATGAACCAGGCTCGCCTGAAGGTGCTGAAGGCCCGTGACGACATGATCTCGGTTAGTATCTGACCTAGCTAATTTCTAACTATAACGCTAACTATAGCGCTAATGCTAAAGCTAATTATAATACTAATACTAATGCTAACGCTAATTATAATACTAATGCTAATGCTAACGCTAATTATAATACTAATGCTAATGCTAACGCTAATTATAATACTAATACTAATGCTAACGCTAATTATAATACTAATGCTAATGCTAACGCTAATTATAATACTAATGCTAATGCTAAAGCTTATTATAATACTAATACTAATGCTAGCGCTAATTATAATACTAATACTAATGCTAACGCTAATTATAATACTAATGCTAATGCTGACTATAACGGTAACGCTAATACTAACATGATGGTGATGTGCGCCTGTGATGACATCACACCCCCGTCTCGCCACAGGAGATGCTGGGCGAGGCCCGCCAGCGGCTTGCCAACGTGGCCAAGGACCCCGCCCGCTACCCGGCGCTGATGGACGGCCTGATACTGCAGGTGAGCCTTCCCTTAGCCCCGGAGTACACGTAAACTCGGAGCAAAGATTTGCTAGTTGTAATCATATAGTTCTATGGTTGTAATGCATTTATATGGAGTCAAAAACGGAAAGCTCCTGGTCTGTTGTGGGCGTGCACAGCGGCAGCAGCCAGAATCTTTTCTCGATTATGTTGTTCAGCTGGGAGGAGGCCTTGGAGAATACCCAGGACCAGGTGGAACGATTATATCACCACACTGGGCTGGGAACGCCTCGGAATCCCCCAGTCAGAGCTGGTTAATGTGGCTCGGGAAAGGGAGGTTTGGGGTCCCCTGCTTGAGCTGCTGCCCCCGCAACGAGTAATAAGTACGGCTGTCGCAGTAAAATAATTTTCCATGCGGAGATTTAGGTTGGTTCAAAAGTGTGGTATTACCGCCATATTTTTGTTTTTGTTTTGTGTGGTCAAGTGCGTGGCTGAGAGCTTCCAAAATAGTGTGGTTCTGGGGTATTAACATAATTTCTAGGCAAAATTTGGTCCGTATTAAGACTGTGCAATTGCATGTCGACTACCAGTTTAGTGCACTGGTGTTCTTACTAGGTATGCAATCACATTCGACATATGTTTGATAAAAATGTCTGCTGGAAATTACAAATTAATTAAAAGCATATGAAATAGTGCCAGATCAAAGCCTATGATGCTCCAATACCTCATATTTGATGGGCTAGCGGCCCACTAGCCTCTTGAAAGAAATCAAACGTAAATATTGCGGTAATGGCGGTTGCTTGCCATTCCCAGCAGTTGGATTGACAACACCGCGATATTGCAATATTGTGTTTATTGCTACAGCCCTATGGATAAGCGGTTGATGAAGGAGCTTAAATGGAAATAGCGATCAAACTCTTATTTATTGCACAGCCTTACTCCCTATGTGGGTTCATGTCCCGTCGCCCCACCCTGTTCTTTGACATTCGCTCATTTTACTGACGATATTTGTGAATGACTAGAATACATTGTATGCCTTTCTGCCACTAGGTGTCACACTAATCGCACCAGTATCTCAGACCAAAACAAAGGCTTCCTGGGCCACGCGTGCACACGCACGCACACGTCAGCCATCCCAGATATGAAAACAGTATCTTATTCCAACTCAGTGTGATGTCATCCTCTGCTCAGGACGTCATATGTCCCCTATACTGTATCTTCACATAAGACAATATTTGTCTGCTCCTAAAATATTGTGTGGAGCACCTTCTATAAGGGCACCGCTATACATGTAGTTGACCTTTGCCTTGTTTTACCTCAGGGGTTCTACCAGCTGCTGGAGACCAAGGTGACCATTCGCTGCCGTAAGCAAGACTACCAGCTGGTCCAGGTGAGTCACAAGCCGGCCAGTGGTCTCCTGGATAACTGGAGGTAGTGTGTGAGCTAGCTGTGGGCTAACTGTGAGGTGTGTCGTCTAGGCTGCCGTCCAGAGGACCATCCCCGTCTACAAGGCAGCGGTGCAGACCAACGTGGACGCCTGCATCGACCAGAACAACTTCCTGTCCCAAGACATGTAAATCCGCTCTCGTTCAGCACGATGTTGTTGGGTGTTGTCTCCCCCTGCTGGTGGCTTTGTGCATCTACAGCACGGTGCTCTATAACTGCCCAGTCCCACATTATCGGCCTCATCTAACCCAGGAAATACCCCTCCCCCCCTTCCCCTGTGTGTGTGTGTGTGTGTGTAGTTCTGGAGGCATTGAGATGTACAACTCTGACGGCAAGATCAAGGTGTCCAACACCCTGGAGAGTAGACTGGACTTGATGTCTCAGCAGGTACACATACACCCATGCACGCACGTTTGCGAGCAGCCACTCAGATCAATGTGAAATGCCATATTAATATGATGATGCATCAATCTGCAGGATAAGGACTATCCTACACAGTGTGTTGTTTACATGACGCCTCACACAAAGTCTTCTTATTCCACATAATAGTGGAACGTGTCATGCATTGGTTACCCATGAGCCTCTCTGTTCCCAGATGATGCCAGAGGTCAGGGTGGCTCTGTTCGGTGGCAACCCCAACCGCAAGTTCATGGACTAAGTTGGCTGCACGAGACCCCTCTTTATTTTCTCCCTTTTTTATTTGGCTGTGTGAAATATCTTGTTCTGTGTCGGTCAGATGAATTGCTGCTCCGGTCAGGCTCTAAAGTGAAAAGACGACCTCACACAGTCGGGGACGATGTGATTGGCTGGATGTTTGATATCTCGGCATGTGATTGTGTGTGTGTAAGATACAGTAGGATGAGTCATTAATGTGTGTGTGCAGGTTGGCCGTGTAATTCACATCGTAATGTCGGGTCGGCTAATTCGGCTGAGCTGTTCATCGCTCTCTGGCGGCTTGTTTTTTATAGCCTCGTTATCTTGGCAACCTGATGGTCTGTTTTGTTTACACCGACCTGATGGAGTCGTCTTGATGCCAGTGGGTCTCAGACATCATGTGATTATAAGATATGTGACTTATGACGTGCAGAGCATCACATCCGTAAATACACACAGTACAGTAGTGTGTGTGTGTGTGTATATATATATGTGTGTGTATATGTATATATATGTGTGTGTATATGTATATATATATGTATATATATATGTATGTATATATATGT
>JAODOY010000960.1:0-35728 GCA_025399855.1 Forbesichthys papilliferus
GGCGGAGGGGACACATTAACATGGTGTGGCCTGAAGGGGGAGGGGAAGAGAAGAGGATGTGTTTACATGGGGAATGTGGATACTGTTTAAAAATAAACCAGTCGTCACTGGTAATTTTTTTAAGTGAAACTAAACTGAGGGTTTTCTTTCTGAGGGCCTGAGGATTATACGATTCAATAATAGATTAAATAATTTAATAATTAAACTAATAGTTTTAACAATTACAGTCATGTCATTTAGCAACCACATTCATCCAAAGTGAATTACAGGGAGTAGATGAATTAGAAGGCCAGCTCAAAGCCATGACTTTCTGGTTTAACACCCAGACCACTGGACTGCTCTACGGGAGTATGAAATAGAAAACTGCACATTTGAAAAGTTTGAATTCAAAACTAGTTGACATGAAAAAAAGGGTTAGACTTCATTACTCCGTAAATGTTACAGTAGAAAATACACAGACTGCTTCACACATAATTATGCTACAAGAGCTTTCCTTTCTCTGCTTGTATGTGTGTATCAGTGTATGTGTGTGTATATAAAAGTGTGCGTGTGTAGGTGTGCGCGTTGTTTGCTTGTGGTCACCGTGCTCACTTGACTGCAGGACATTGGTTTATTTATGGCTGAACCCTGATGCTTGCGTGCCTCTTAGCCCAGTGTGGCTCGTCTTCACCCTGCTCTGAAAACACACCAGTTTCCATGCCGACTGCCAAATACTGAACAGCCACAGTGGCTGCAGACCTGGCTGTGCCCGGCTACTGCCCTCAGCTCAGTGATCCCTCAGATGTGAGTTTGGAAACCTTGTTTGTGCGACCATGTTGACGTCAAGCATGTGTTTCTAAATTTAGGCCAAACAATAGTGGCGGTGGGAGGGCCAGATAAAGCAACATAGTTGTACCAATGCCGACTGGTTGAAGGCTGTTCCAGTAGTTTCTACTGTAAATGTGTCTGAGGTCTACGACCATTAGGATGCAGCGGCTGGAAACAATCTCCAAGGGGGCGTGGCCAGACCCTATTCACTAAGTGAGTTTTGGCTCTGGTTATAGCAGGCTACATGAGGTCTTACAGCTGTGAGTTGGCCCAGGTCACAGGAGAGGGAGGGGAGGGGGTGCAGGGATAGACAAACAAAAGGCCCACAGGGGCAGAACATGGCATTGGCAGACACACAAACCCAGCAGAACCTGAAGAATGAGGGATTGAACACACATGCAGCCGCGTGGCAAAGTGTGGGAGACTTTACTGGGAGCTGGGTTGAAGGATGGGACAAAACACCTATTGTGCTGGAATAAACGCCCCCCGCCCATCCTGCAAACCATCTCCACAAGTGAGCAGGGAGGAATATGCAATAAATAGGAACTCACTCTATTCACCACCTAAAAAAAGGCTTCAGGTGGGAAATTCAGGTATTATTTCCCTTAATCTGATGTTATCATAGCAACATAAACAGAGCGCTAAATGGAAGTGGAAGAGAATGTCTTGTGAAAAATGTTTTGTTCCAATGTGAAGGTTATACGTCCGGGTCGTCAGGAGCGTGGCATACACTTACCTAGTTCTGGTGCTTTACTGAGTACAAAGGCATAGGCCCAGAACTTGCTGACTGGCCCGTTGTAGAAGCTTTGGTCGCAGACCGACCGTTTAAAACCTTTTGTCATCACAATATTCGTCATGAAGCTCCCTGTTCGCATTGCACCAAATATACTGTATGGAAAGAGAGACATGTCATTTAGAAGAACACACTTCAAACTATAGTAAATGTGTCCGATAAGCAAAACAATAGAAATAAACATAGAAAAATGGGAATTCTGTCTATATTAACACCAGAATGTATATGTCCCATTATAGTTCAGTACTATTATTTAGTTAACAGCTCAAAAAACAAATCTTAGGGGACAGGTACTCCTTAACAGCGTACCTGAAATATGCTAGCTCTTTAGAAATATGCTAGCTCTAGGGTTATGCGAGACAATGGAATGACACTGCTAACCTGAATACAGCAAGGGTTAGTGACCATAGCACCAGTGGCTTCCTCAGCTCAAACTTCTCCCTCTGTTTCATGACATGGCGCCCACCAAGGATACAGGCGGCATAGAGTGCAGAGAAGAGGAATGACTTCTTCCTGTAAAACACACATTTTAGCTCAAGTTTAGCAGTGCTGTGCTTGCTTCATGTTAATGCGTGAATCTTGCTAATGGTGTTTGGGAGATAAATGCTTAGCTCTTTGTTTAAAGGAATTGGTTTCAATTAGTCCCACATCCTCCCAACCTGCCCTCATTAATTAACCTGTAAGAGAGCAGTCACATGAGGTCTCATGCCGACAAAGCCACCTGGCAGAACCAAATACGCAAACATTCCCAATGCTCAGCACAATTAAGAAGCACAGGTGGTCCAACGCGACAGAATGCTGAATTGGAGCAATAGAGTCACATGTTGGGTAAAGCATGAACATGCTAGCACCAAAAGAAGTTGTGCGGTAGTTATAACAATGCAGTAAATTCAGAGCTCACCTAACTGCAAATAGCATATAACAATAGGAAGGTGTGTTGTATGTAATGGTACAGGTTGTAAATATGTCAAATGTGATATTTAAATAAATGCATGCTTAGCTAAAGCTGTCCTTCAAAATCTTTCACGGGACCTGTGAAATCAGTGCATTGCATTCTGTCAAAAGCACCATTACCACTTTTGCTTGGTACTGAGCCTTTTCAATCACAAATAATTCATATCGAAATGTGATTGTTGTCTTTAGTCTAGGACAGTATATCAGACAGACAAGTTTAACCACTTTACAGCTACTGTTTTACATCAGTGCTGTTTATCTATGAGACGGAATAACCTTGCTTGAGAAGAAAACAAGTCTTCCTTTGAATGTCCTTGACTGATTAGACAAACAATGGCTATAGCTAGTTAGAGACAATGGGTTCCACTGTACTGTATGTCTGCATTCCATAGGATTGAATGCCATCTCCCAGCAGAGCCAGCCAGACTGATCCAAGCTACCGCCGCCAAACTAAAGGGCAAGGCACCTTAATCTAAAGGCCAACACCTACTTGTGGCATTGACGCGTGTCAAGAAACACCTGAGTTTAGAACAGTTTTTTTTTCATAGGGCAACGCCCAGTGATGGCATCTTGAAGTGCGTCGATGCCAATGTTTTTAAGCCATAAAAATGCATTGGATGCCAATGTTTTTAAGCCATAAAAATGCATTGGATGCCAATGTTTTTAAGCCATAAAAATGCATTGAATCATTTTTTTTTTTTGTAGCTCTGTTGTCAGTTTGTCTTTGACACATTATTATTAATAGTGGATTCCTTGATGAGCCGCTGAACCTCTCTACCGGTGGGCGTTGGCCATGAGTGAAAGGGAGCTTTCTGCATTCTCCAAAATGACATAAGCAGTTCACATCGTAGAGCAGAGGCACAGTGGCCTACTTTAATGGCAGGCAGCAGGATTGCAGACCAGCCAGTGCCTCAATCCTGCTGCCAGAATCCTCTTCCACGCTGATATCGGTCAAAGGTCACACAGCGGTACAAAGTGGTCTGATGGGGTTTGTCGTGACTTAAATAGGACTAATTCGTTTTTTATTAATCGGACATGTAATGCAAACAATAATTGGGTATTCAACGTTCCATCGTATTATAAAAAAGTATTTGTATTAACCTTTTGTCAAACATAATTAACTTATTATATCTTCTTGTATTTCTTCAATGTTCGACTTGTGTGTGTGTTTGTGTGTACATGCTAAAAGTAGGGGCAACATTGGTGTGGAAGGTGCTTTAAATAAACCATTTGTGTTTCTGAAAAGGTGACACATTTCTGGTAAGTATGTCGTTGGCACACTGCACACAAGCCCGCCGGCAAGACATCAGTGTGCGAACGTGCGTGCGTAGTGTGCGTGGGTGTGTGATGAGAAGCCACACGGCTCAGGATAAACAATACGTGGTGTTACACAGCTAGCAGCTGCATGGCTTGAAGGGCGAAAGGGTCAAGAGAGCCAAGGGCATTGTGCGTGTGCATGTCTGCGTGTGTTTGTGTGTAGCAAGCTAAGCCTCCAGTAACAGGAATCCATCTGAGACATCAGTGTGAATTCACATCATCCCTCCACCGAGGCCAGGCATCTGCTCTGCTGCTTGTGTGGAAAACAGATTGCACAGGAGCTTCACAGCTAAATATCCATGAGTGACATATACTTGTTCCTCCGGTTTGTCCGTTTGAAGAAGAATGTGAAACAAAGGGGGACAGAATGAGAGGCAATGTGTTCCTGTTGACTCACAAAACAGGAGGCTGGGTTTACATACATACACTTTGTCTTTCCGAACAGAATCCTTCCGATTTTCGTTTAACATGAGATGTCACCTAATCGGGTGTGGTGTTTACATGACAAAGTCACCATACTAACTCATATCAACTTATTTGTTTGTTCAGACTTTGTACAGTGGCTGTGCAGAATAGCCTAACACCTTGTCTCCATTCAGCATCACACAAACTAACAGTAGCCAAATGCCGGGTGCCCACCAAATGCGTTGCGTCGCACCGGAAGTCATTCAATGTCAATTGGGCAGTCCGAATCTATGCGTTGGGAGTGTCGCACTGGTCTGCGTTGTGTTTCGAATGTCACACGCATTTGGTGGGCACCCGGCGTTAGATGGGACATGTGCAGAAGATCACAACCAGGAATTATTCTTTCAATCGGGTTATTGAACGAGTTATACAATTCCAATTGGAATAATAGGTTCCATGTAAACGCAGTTAATGAGATTATAATAAGATTTACTTGCCCCAACATTACCTAAAAACAAACCTAATCTCGATGTACCTTGGTGTGTTAAATAGCACAAAATAATCTCACAGTATTCCAAAATACTGTACCTGCTTCAACATAATTTAAAAAAAGAAAACAAACAGTGTAACAATACCGTAGGGGAAACTCTAGTGTTCCTGACTAATGGTTCTGGAAAAAAATATCAGCACTGACTGTCTGTCATTTCCACCTTACGGAAATGACAGACATGTAATTTCCCCGAAAACAGACAGACAGCAGAACCAAAAATGTACAAAGTAAGAGTTTCTGGGGGAACAGGAGGGGGTTGTCACAGAAAGGAGCAGAGATGCTCTCTTGCTGCTGGTCTTAAAAACAACCCCCCTTCCCCCACATACACACACACCTTGCTGTAGTAGAGAACAGAAGTGGCCTTGTTTCAAAAAATGTAGGTGCGTTAGATTTATTGCCTAGTGTGTTAGGTATATAGGCTATGGGTCAATACCGCAGCACAAATATACAATTGAATGAGAGAATGGTTCCAGAAATGAATGAGCTCTATATTTAAAATAACAACCAAATGAAAAGATTACTGATGTAAACTGACAAGATACCGTTGAGTCAGGGCATATTACTTTCTTTTAAAAGACCACTCTAGTGGCAAGCATTTGAAACCTGCATTAAATTATGTTGTTGTGCTGTGGCAATAGACATGTAGCACACATTTATACACACGCGCCGCACATAAACAACATGATGAGACCATCCGTGAGCACTGCCCCTCCCCCGCTGGGCTGCTATGGAGCGTGGCTCCGTATTAGCTGATCCACAAGATTTCACCAGTTATATAATGGGCCCACTGACTCTGCAGTGAGGTGATGGGTCTGCGCAGGTGAATGAGGCCATACGCACGTGTTAGTGCGCATGCACGTGTGTGTGTGCACGTATATCTGTGTGCACGTGTGTGCATGTCAAAGTAGGCTAGTTGGTTTCTGCTCAAAGGCAACTATATCTCGCAGACTGGTAAAGATATCTTTCTTGGATGCCTTGCGTCTCTTTCTGAGGTCATGTGACTGAAGGCTGAGTGACAAGCCAGGACGTAAACAAAACCTGTTTATACCGAGAATGAAGCAGGAACCCAGTCCAGGATCAAATTCAGTTTGACTGCTCTACTCCTGAACACATTAAACAAAAAGGTATTCCAACAGAGCTGGAGAAAAGGAAATACAAATAATATGTAGTATTTATGAATTTGGTTGTTCCAGGTGCATCAGCAACACTGGTTAAAAGTTATCCCAGATCATTTTTCTTTTGAGTCATTGACTTGCGGTGCAAAAAACAGACATAGACACAGATAAGACATCTACAATTACAGTATGCATCTCCATCACCATTCCATTGAAGCTAAGCAACCTGCACATGCCACTAGTGCTGTACCAAACGATTATTTTTTTGGTCGATTAATCTATCGATAATTTTTTTGATTAATCGATTATTTTTCCGATTATTCGGATAACTACATTATTGATAATATAGAAATCCAGTCAATGCCATAGGGTGCTAGCATTTTGCTAGGCTTAACTAGCTACGGGTATGGAAGTACACTAAGCTATAATTAGCTTATGCTTTTTAGCACAGCCAATGCATAATGTTACATAACGTTCTCCTCCCGCTGCCTGTAAATAATGGAGCTGTATTGGCACTCTGCCACTGTTGTAATGTAGGTTGCTGTTCTCTTCCGAACATGAAGCGGTCGTATTATAATGTTTTTTTTTAAAATGAGGATAAAGGCTAAGATAAAATGTGATCTCCACCTACTGAGACAAAACAGCTGATCGACAATAGTATAGGTATAGGGAGAGAGAGAACTGCAACCTGTACACATGCTGACATTGCTTAGCTTGATTGAAATCAATGTGGGCGGTTTTCTGAGTGGTTTGGTGTTTTTAGACTAATCAAACTAATCTCATTTGTAATTTCCATTTAACCGAAAGGGAAATTAGTCGCTAGGAACATCCCTAGTTGAGACTCTTATTCATTTTTTTAGCCTGTTTGCTTTGTGACACAAAGTACACATATGATGTTTGTCTATTTTAAGTCAAGACATTTGTCGTAAAATTAAAACATAGCATTTACTTTTGTGTGTAACCGCTCAGTATAATATCTTTCATCTTGTACAATATACGGCATCAAAACAATGCTTTCGGCTTGTAGGTTGTGGCGCAAGAACGCCATGACATCACTTTCGCGAATTATGGGTTTGTAGTGTTAGAATATAAAAATCTACGTGTGGGTGTCTTCAATCCTGCCAGCTAATTTAGATCACGACAGTAGTCTTACTAATTACGCATTTTAAACTTGCATGACAAACTGTGACTTTCTTGACGTGAACATTTTTCTTTGAAATAGTCAAACATCACACGTGTACTTCGTGTTCCAAAGGAAACAGGATCAAAATAGAATTGGAACGTCAACATTGACGTAATAAGTGGAATTGACTTCCCAGCAAACATTTTGCTGTTGACTCAACGTTAAAAAGATGGCTACTTTGACATTTAAAAGACGTTGATTTCAGTGACATAAATAAAAGTTGACTGGGCGTCTTTTCAGGCCAATAAATACACGTCCTCAAATGGACGTGTATTTGGACTGGACTTTCATTTATGCCCTTGAAATCAACGCAGAATCAACCTCCACACCATATTTTCAATGTTAATTCCAATCTGCATTATTTACTCAGAGTATAATTACATTAAAATGGATTAAAGACAACAATGCATATTTTAACAAAAGTTTTTATTTCACAATGGACATTTTCTATTTTTGGTATTTACAAAGAGTTTAGATTGTTTTTATTTTGAACTAAAATTTTAAAACATTAAGAAAATGAACACAATAAACATGGTAAATAGGGCAAATAAACATGGAATTTTCATATAATAATAAATAATACATTTTATTTAAGGACACCTTTCAAGACACTCAAGGACATCTTACATTACAAATACAAAGAAAAATAATATGAATACATTTGACATAAACAGGAGCATACATAACACAAATAAAATATATTAATGTGTGAAGAGTAAAGTAAAGGAGACTGAGCAGATATTTCAAATAAGAATATATGTGTTGTGGTCAGATAAGGGGAGGTCAGTAATATTGGCAGGGGAAAATAGTTATATAAAACAATCAAAGGTTGTTAAATATATTTAACATTATTAACAGTTTTATTCATGTTGTCATTTTGACTTTAATTTCAATGCACATTTTCTTATATAATTATTTATTAAATGAATGTTGAAAGAGGGACACAATTCATTTGGAAAAAAGGCAGGTGCGAGCATCCAAAAGCTCCCTCACCCACTGCACATGCCGTGCGTCTATAGGATCATAATGGTATGGCTTTTTGAAGTTACGGCAAAGACGATATTTTTCCCTGTAACAAAAATCAAACAAATTGACCAGATATTTGTTTACATGATAAAGCAGATCTTAAGGCCTTTTGCTTTGGACTGTACAGGTACGATCCAGCTGTACAGTAGCTAACTGTGCCGGGTATCACAAAGCGTGCTAGAAAATGTTGGTTCGGACGAGACGACAGCAAACTACATAGTAAAGTTCATGTTCACTTGAATTAACAATCTTACAAACATTTACATTTGTACAATAATGAACAGACTTACCAAATACATCTAAAACGTATGAACGAAGAAACGCTGCGTAGTCTTTCGTCACATGCGAAATACGAACTGCTGCCACGTTATTCCGCTGTGCAGTTGCCAGTTTGGAAAAAAGTAGTTCTTAAGAAATATGAATAAACATGTTTTCCCTGTGTGTTGAAGGTTGTATATGTTCTTCATTTACATGTATTTATGCCAAAAGAGTCAAAATATTCCATTAAACACTTTTATTGAATTTCTCGTGTTTCTCACGACCCGTTTTCAACGGTTAAGGTGAAAGTAGCACCACGACTGGCGGATGAGATTTCAATTTTCATTGTCCATGGACGGCCATTGCTTACTGGTTTTGGCTCATGACGGGTACACATGACCACAGCAGGGCACGCATAATAGGCCACACTCTTGTTGGACCCAATAAGTAATGTGAGCCGCAGAGAGTAATCTTCCCATCTCATCTAGTCCCGAAGGACACCTGAACTCCAAGACATTAAAGAAGAGACCGTGTTGAACCAGAACACTCATGCGACTCAGATGAGCGGTATGTGAAGTCCTTGCTGTGAACCAACTGACAGCAGTCCAGATATCTGCATCCCTCAGTGGAACAAAACAAGTGTCAGCAGAGACATTAAGATAGATCCAATACACTGAGTATAGACAGTTATCAGGCAGAGATATTGTGACTTACAGTATAAATGAGTGTGTAAACCATGAGTTGGCAGTCACATTGATGATGTGCATAATATCGCACTCAGCTCAACAGCCTCATATCACACACGACAAATAAAACAAACATCTGCTTAACTAATCGTGGGTGGTTTACAGGAAAGCACTGTAGATTGTATTGAGCACTGTACTAAGAATGTGCAAATCAGAACATTTGATATGTGGCCAATAAAGCATATCATATATCATGTTGACATTTATGCATGTACTTTTTTATTTTTATAAATGGTATCATAAAGACCTTGTAAATTGTAATAGTTGGAAATCCAGGAATCTTTTTTAAAATAAAACCTCAACTGCATCGTACACATTGCACCGGTGAAGTTCTCAAGAAGGAAAGAAAAAATAATTTGACATGTAAATAACAGGTGCAGCAGGCATGAGAAAACCTCTCACTGCTGACATCAGACAGAATTTAAAATACTGTATCTTGACAAATGGCTGACACAATGTGTGTTGTGTTGAGGTACAGTTAAAAAACAAGGAAAATACGAGCCTTATTTGAAAGGACTTTTTTTTTTTTTACATTTTACATTTACAGCGACCCCGGATAAGTGGGAAAAGATGGATGGATGGATGGATGGAAGGATGGATGGATGGATGGACCTTTACATCTTTACAAAATAAGACCCGTAATCACAGCTAACTCCATTTCAGTATAGTGGAGTGACAACATCTTGATCATTGTCCAACATTAGTGCTCTAATTTCATTTGCAACCATTTTGTGTCTTTGTGTCCTTGGCCAATACAATTAATATAACATTCTTACATCCAACAACACCCTCTAGAAATATGTGTACAACAGAAGGAATTAAATAATCCACTTCTTAGAACTTCCTTTAACACTTGAAATGTCTTTATCCTTCACAGGTTTCCAGAAGATACGAGCAGATAGCTAGATGTAGCTGTTCTGGTACAGCTACATCGGTACATGTAGCTGTTCTGGTACAGCTACATCGGTACATGTAGCTGTTCTAGTACAGCTACATGGGTCAATATTAATAATTAAAATGGTATGTTAGAGTTGCTGTGGTAAACTATATGAGCAAATTTTAGAAGACATTAATTATCCGTTTATAATCATTTGGTTGGATTTCTGCTCTTGAATCAAGAACCATAAAATTGATTGATTCTAGCCAATTGGTGTTATCATTCAAAAGGAAGGGCTCACTTTTTGAATTTGGATTTTTCCACTTAACTATAATCATTACTGCACTTTTGTTTATGCATCGTTAAATATAAGATGTCACTGAGTATCCCGAAAAATTGATGTTTATTATATATTTTTATGAACTATATTGTTGTTTTTTGATTCTGTAGCACACGCGTGCATGCACAAGCACACACACACACACACACACACACACACAAACACACTTTTGCTGAGCTTTCAGAATCTCAACCACTTATAGCACAAACACACAACCCAAATCACTCTCAGGTTTCTGGTGCCAGTGGTGCGGATAAGGGAGATATGCTAGTAAGAGCATGGTCGGCCATCCACCACCATCGCACCATAGAGGCACCGGGCCAGAGACCTGCTCTTCTACCCATACCACAATATCAGGCCCACCAAGGCAGACATACTGTAGCCCCTGCGCGGTGACATGGCATTAAAGGGGGTGAGATTGTGTGTGGAGGAGCAAGAGGAGGCTACATGAGAGATTAGTCCTCATCACGCTATGCCTTACTGGGTCATCTGCAGTTCAAACAGCAAAGCACAAACGTATACTGCAAAAGGTTTATGTTATTTCTTCCCATATGCAATTCCACACAAACATGCAGTCATACGTTAAATGAATGCACATCCAAATCCCTTTTCCTCCCGTCTCTTTGCATCAGCACTCGAACATGTGCCCTGGTGCCGGCCTCTCATCCCCGCTACACACGCAGTCAGCAGCTGCAGCCCCATTGGCTGCCGCCCCGTCAGCAGACATCACAAGATGACCGTTATTGGCCGGCTGTCGGTACCAAGGCATGAACAGCTCCCTGTATCCTGCCTCCAAGCCTGTTCAACAAGGACAGACCCCACGGTGTTCTGAAGGAACACGTTTCCCCTTGATTTATTAATTTCTCTCTCTCCCTCCCTCTGCGTGTCATGCCTGTGTAATAGGCCAAGCATTTTGAAAAGCCGCTGGCCAGAATGCACAAAATCCCTAGTATTATCATTAAATAGTTGAGTCAGCTCCCTTAGAAGCACCACCCCAGCCCCAATTTGGACATTTCAGAACCATCTAAAAGGTTCTAAGGATAGGTTACAAGGAGACTTCAATCTTGAAGTGAACACTTCTCATTGTCACTAATGAAATGCTTAATTATTTAATGTGCTGGGTTTAACAGTGATGTGTCCGTGCACTGAGAGCTGACCTGTCTGCCTAGCACAAATCCAGAAAGAATGTAGCCTACTTTCTGTGGTTTCATGGTTCAAAACCCAATGGGTAGTTCATTGTTAAACCTGTGTGGACTGCATTAGTCAAAAAGTCACTATTTGTTGTTATACAGTCTTCTTCTGTGGCTCATTTAACCTGCAGTTGTTGTCTGCCCAATCTTGTATCTGGGTAGGAGGTTGTTTGACTTTCCGGATTGTATTCTGGCTACACAGGATTAGTCACCGTTATCAGGCAGCACAAGAAAAGTATAGCTCCCAGGCCCTTCAGCAGGCTTGCAATAATGTGCCATTTGGCATAACCTCTCTAATACTCGTAGACTAAGGACGCCCTGGATCATCTTTACATGGTTTCTGAATGAGAATCGGAGTACTCCACAACCATATCAAACACTCCCAAAAATGTACATGTAACAAAACAACAATACAGAGTAATGTAGCAACATTATAACCAGTTGGTTCACATTGCCGACCGTGCAGTAAACCAGTTTATGTAAATATGCAGCTAAAATGTTCAGCACCGATGACAATTTGCGGATGCCTATACAGTAATAGGATATGGCGAGGTTTAATCCTTGTGAGGTTGCAGTTGCCGTGGCATTGTTTAGATTATTCAATTGCTCGCAGATAAAAAAAAATGCCTTGCTTGAAGGTGAAATAATCAAAAGAACATCAAGGTTAAAAAATACGTTTTAGTGCCTTACCAATTCTCTTGCATCCATCGGATGGCTTCATCCTCGTTGAATTGTCTCTCGAATTCGTATTCGTGCAGCGCCAGCACCGACATGCTCACTGCGGTCTATTGCTTGGTGGACAATTTATACAATGGGTTTTTGGGAGCGAGGTGATTAATTTTTGTATGTTTCTTCTTTCCAGCCCTTCTCTGGCATCCCTTGTGCTGTTGTCAGGACCTCGCTGCCGTGCGCGAATGCCCGGCACCTACCTTCTTCTATTCTAGCCGACAGACACAAGCCTACGCCCCAAAGCATCCATGCTGCATCCTCTTTCTACGCAAAGTGCATTCAAGGTCCTAATGCCTGCGGGTTATTCACTAACACTGTAGGTCTACTCCAGGGCTATTCAATTACAAATTCAAATATGCCAGATTTTAAACAACAAAAACTATAGGTGGACACATAATTTCAACAATTATTTACGTGAGCGTCGACGTTTACATTTACATTTACGTTGTACATCCACCCAGCAGCTTGGCTAATGTTCAATGGGGTCAAGTCCATGGGAAGGATTTCTACAGAATTATAGGATGATATAAATTGCACATCTCTCCTGGCATATGGGCTTTTGCCCAACAAAATATCAGTAACGCCCATATGCGTCCAATTTGCAAGAGGTGTTCTACTACTGAAATTACTACTACATTACTACTACTACAACATTACATTTACAAACATGCTCGACATGTCATGATGTCTTGGCTGTAGAACAGTTAATAATAACACATTTACAGTAATATATTGACTTGATTCGTATAGTAATTATACAGTATTGAACTAATGTATAGTCAAAGGTGATGCCCTCGTGGGCTACTTGGGAGCAGTTTGTGAGCCGCATTTGGCCCACGGTCCGCTAATTGAATAGGCCTGGCCTACTCTATATTGTTATTAATCCAAAGAATCGTTTGCATTTAGTCATCGTATCTCAACAAAGTTTATTAAAAACTAGGAGGGTTTTGTGTATACATAATATGTTTTTAGTATGTTTTTACGTATAATAAATAGTAGATCAGCACAATATGTAACTTGAAAACTTTATATTAGCCTATAAAGCAACATTATTTATATATGTGAAGATATTTATCTAACAGCCTGTGAAAATATATTTATGTGGGAACTGCACAAGATTTATGATAGCTACCAACCTGAAGCATACAAACTCACCAAAACCATTCCTATACTGTAGATACATATTTGGTCACAACGGTGGTGGTTTATATGGGATGGTTCACTTGGGCACCCATTGTGTCCAAACCATAATAAGATCTAGTTTTCAGTTATGGAGACATGTAGGGAGGTCTGTCACATACTGTACTGAAACATTAACTATATTCTGAAACAGTAATTCCCAAATAGGATGCACACTTTTGAACACTAAGATTCCACACAGGTCCAGATATATATATATATACAGCAGACATTTATCCAAAGTGGCTTAGCGTGAGTATTGTTACATATATTAAAGAGCAGGTATGGTTAGACATCTTGCTCCAAAGGATTCCAACAGGTGGCATTTTTATGTTGGGGTTTGAACCCACAACCTTTCAGCTGGGAGTACCCTATCCACTGGTATCCTATACTGTCCACTGTGGCATACATAGAATATTTGTAATTAAACAACAGCCTTATGATCATTTGGCAAGCCAAAACCTACTATATTACCTCATGTTGGCAAAAAGGCAAACAGGGGGATTACACAGACCTGTTTGGACCCATGTGAACTTTAACCTTGATGCACACAACACACACACACACACACACACACACGCGCGCGCAAACACACGCACACACACGCACACACACTCACACGTGTGGGTGTGCACACACACTCGCACACACACACACACAAACACACGCACGAGCACACACACACACACAATAATAATTCAGACACAAAAATATATAGAATAAATACATACTACACATATGCACTTAAATACAGTCAATATGCACACAGACAAACACAGACATGCACGCAATCTCCTCGATTTGTGCAACGTCTGGTCTCCAACCACGCGTTTTGATGTGTCACTTTGCTTGGTGGTGTGATTGTCTTGTGTTCTGTAATCACCTGTAACCTGACTTGACCACTCTGGATGTCACTCTGGACCACTGAACCACATTCACCTCAACGACTCAAACATAACACATGGAGCCACTAGTTAAACTACTTATTGTGACATTCTCTTCAAACAAGACTATTTGGGTCACTAGAAGAAACATTCCCAAATTCTCATTCAGTTTGGGTTAACCACAACTTGACCAGGAAGATATCATTGTGGTTTGGTTTTGCAGTCCCACTATAATAAACATGAAATGCACACCCACAATTGTGTGATTGTGTGTGTGTGTTTGTGTGTGTGAGTGTGTCCACCAGTAGGCCTACTGTAAGCCTCTGGAGTGGTTTGTCAGGCCATCTGGAGTATTGCTAAGTGGGGGTGTAGACATGGGTGTGGAAAAGAGTTAAAGCAGAGAATATTGTGGTGAACATGCTCTGTAATCATTAAGATTAAAGCGTCTGAGGGCAGGAAAGTGGAAGAGATACAAGTGAAAATTAGGTTTCCCTAAGTGACAACCTTTCTATTACAGTAGCCTCGGGAGACTAGCCTATAGGCCTATATGCAAATGAGACAGTGCTAAGTATTGTCGAGCAATTACCTAATAGTGACTTGATATACCAGACTAACAGCTCTGACACTGTGGTGATGTCACACCGACAGTCAGTTACACCTATCTTGTAATTTCAAACTTTCATAGTTTAAGATATCAATAATTTCTAAAACTATGCATATGAACATATTGTATAATACTTGTAGGTTCGTGTTACCGCTACTTATTGTCAGTGTTAGACATAAGACTAAATGTTTTAGGATAAGTATTTCAGCATTGAATGAGCTATAGGGCCTATTGTAACATACTGAGCTATGCAACTCCATACTTACCGGTACACTGCCATCTGGCGGATTAACGGTGATCTTCAGGACATATATATTCAAACGTATCACTCAAAAACAAATTGGATTCATGTGTGACATTATGTAGCATTTCTCTGTGGTTTAGTCTGCAGACAGCATACAAAACCTACAAAACTAAAGCAATAAAGCCAAAGGCAGTGCCAGCCAATAAGACCGGGGATTGACGATGTGATGTCTGAGTGACAATGCAATGTCTGATGGTTTCTAACGCGTTGCCCTAACCGAAGGGGCACCAGGTGCCGTCACAGAGTTATGGTGTGGAAAGTGGAAATCTGACCTATTGGTTTAGAGCGAATAAAAGATATTCTCCCTGACGATGATACCAGATAAATTGGGAAAATAAAACGATTCTGTCAGGTCAAAAGCAGTATGACACGGTCATTTGAGCATGTCTGTTTGTGCAACCGGGTTGGTTTCTTATATTTAAAACAGAAATATATGATTGGTAAAATGTTTAAACATATTAATGGCTTAAACGAATTTGCAATCATGTATAACCACATAATAGGCTATGGATATGTGCCTAAATGGTCAGTGAACAAAATAAGTAAACATAAGGCATTGCCAATTTGATTAAAAGCAATAAGCTAGTGTGTAATAAAATCGCTATCGTAATAGACTAGCCTATATGGGCTACGTGTAGAATAAAGCAATCATGAAAAACAAACCATTCTTTATTATTATAGGGTTGCCTCCCTCTGCTGGCGATTACGTTACATAACATACAGCCTCAAATAAACGGAGTCATGAAAGTCAACAATCTCAGTAAAACTATTTGTATAGCACTTGTCAAGTTGTCATACAAGAATTAACGGCTCCTTATTAGAGATAAGGATGTATATGCTATTTGTGCCTAGTCATTTTTTTCCCATCTCGTTCAGTTCACGAGATCCCTTCTGTGTGCGGGAGTAC
This sequence comes from Forbesichthys papilliferus, assembly GCA_025399855.1. Taxonomy (NCBI): domain Eukaryota; kingdom Metazoa; phylum Chordata; class Actinopteri; order Percopsiformes; family Amblyopsidae; genus Forbesichthys; species Forbesichthys papilliferus. The sequence continues at coordinate 16,169 of JAODOY010000960.1, forward strand.
ATTTTTATCGTCGTTACTGAGACGGGCGAGTCGAGGATAACTGCCCTAGCGCCCTGCGCCTCCCACCGTCCCGCTAATGATGGGTGTTGAAAATGGAGGCGTGTGCTGTATAGGATACGTCCCCCGTTTGTGGAGAGAAGGAACCGAATGGGTGGACATTTACACTGAATAAATTAAATGATTATAGTCCTTATTTATAGTCCTTTTTTCAACAACGAGTAGTGTAACCAATTACTTTTTCCAAAACGGTAATAATATTACAATTACCAATACTAGCAATGCTGCATTGCTGTTTTACAAGATCCCCACCTAGTCTTCCATCTTATGAAAACGTGCCTTTATTGTTTTGCTGGTTCTAACAAACAGGGTAGGCTACTAACAAACATGTCCAATCATCTGGTTTGAGATGCTGCAATGTTTTCACTTTGGCTGATTGTTGACTCTTACGGTTAATTATTCCAATAGTGGGTATAATTCTAAAATTAGGCTACAGATTGTAATTTTTCAAAAGGGGCGGTGCAGGATAGTGATTGTGAAAGTAATAATGCAACGAGTAATGTAACTAATTACTTTTAATACCCAGTAATAAGTAAAGTATTAGTATTACTTTTTGAAAGAGTAACAAGTAACGTATTCCTGAGTAACTTGCCAACACTGGTCCTAAGGGGAAATAAGTCACTTTGTATTAGCATTTTAAGAAAATTTACAGAAACATTATATAATAATGTATATCCAATTATAACCTGCAAAACACACACACACACTGCTGCACTCTTTCTATATGAATTTCTTACATTTCAACAGTACAAAGTCACACATACTGTAGATTCATGTGAGATTAGACAGGATTCACATGTATGCTTTTACAGTACTGTACTTTTGGTCTGACAACAAATTATAGTGTCATTGTGATTCAGAAAGAATACACACAAAACCATTATACAGCACAAAATAAAATACAGTTTTTCTGATTAGGTAAATCTTCTGACTCAGTTTTACTGTACTGTTACACTTGCAAACCAGCTAATTGCTCTAAACTATTTGTACAAACATGCTGTAACACAATGTATTACAGTACTGTATCTGCAAAAGCTTGTCACTCCAGTAAACATGTAGATGAACATGTCATTGCCATGACAAGTCCTTGTGTCATTATCTTTCAACAAGCGAGTCAAAGTCATGCATGCTCTCAATATACTGTACAGTAACAGTGTACTATTTTCTAATGTGAACTATAGGCTAACATTTTTATAACAACGACCTAAAATGCACAAGGCGGCTTCATATACACAAAAATACATACAGCCTTATTTAGTGATATATACAAACACTTTTGCTTGTAATGACTTAAACAATGACCTAATGCCTAGATGATTTGAAAGGTTAAGGCTAATCCACACAGCTCTGGTACAATATATTTTGATCAACATGCCATAAGCAATTGATAATGTAGGAAATAGCAGACAATTGTCCAAAATCATTAGCATGAATGTGCCAAAGCATTTGCAAATTATACATTGTTTTTATGATGTGCACAAGTGACTTGATGTGGAGGTTGAACAAGTAGTTTTTAGAATATCAGTTCTGATCTGAGAAATGTACCAAAGCGACTGAGAAATACTGTAATATAATAAATATGTAATATATATTCAAAACAGTAATATGCTAGGTTATAGTATTACTGTAAAACATTCTATTATTATTCATTGATGAATATTCACTACAAAGCTATGTGTCGACTAAAAGACAAAGGACAATGCACCAAGATATATAGCGCAGTGTATTATTGAACCTGCATTCTACAGACTTTTACTTCTTCTGACTTCAGTCCCAGTCAGTTCACACCAGATGCAGCCTCATTGTGAACGGTGCCCAGAGGAACACACACCGTGTGAAGGCTGATTCGGCATGGATGCTGGGACCCGGTGCAGACCAGGAGGGCCACCTCAGGGGGATCAATACTCCTCAGTGGGTTTCTTATATCAAGCACAGTGAAATCCCACCATCTGTGACACACAGGTTGGTGGAACACATAGGTGTCTCCTGGCCGTCTGCTGCAGTTGGGGCAGAAACCATGGGTGTGGTTAAGATTGGTGTGGCCAGCACAATTTAAACATGCATTTTACATAGTGAGGTATAGAGTAAGATGCTTTTCTTTTGCTTATTTAGTTTGTGGACTATATAAGTTAACTGTTTTCATTTAGTTGTGTTGTGTTTGCTGTTGTGGGCAGTCCTCCAACCTGATGCTATTTTACAAGTAATGGTATCCTGTGGACTGCAACCTGTTGTGGCATTCCTTGTGAGCCGGGAAACGGTTGATGGCATTTTATGTTAAGCTTTGGATACCCCTTTGCTTGGGCATAACAGATGATGATGATGATTTAATTATTTCAAATTGTTTTAAATGATATGAACATGGTTTTTCCAAAATTCAGTATAATTCAAATGTGAGTTCTGTGTGTGTGTGTGTGCACAAGCCTGTGTGCGTGTTATGTGTGTGTGAGCGTGGTGTGTGTGTGTGTGTGTGTGTGTGCGTGCGTGCGCATGTGTGCGTGGTGTGTGTGTATGTGTGTGTGTTTATCTTTGTATCGAGGAGAACTAGTACTTAATGGTGCAGTCAGGATTTCTGGAAAAAGACTATTTGAGCTTAATTAAACCAAAAACACCTCTCCCTTCAATGCCATAGGGCCTGTCAGCAATATCCCATACTGTTTGCATTCCCATTGACAAAGCCAGAGCTGTGAGTAGAAACATCTGATTATTTTCTCAGCGCACAGAACAGAATGGACAGCTGGCGGATTGTAAATGGACATTTGATGAATTTGACAAAATTAATGTTAAATCGCTGACTCATACCTTTTCTGAAACTAAGAAGAACTAAGACGAATTATACATAGAAGAACATACATTTCACATTATGTTGTATGTCAGCAATGTATTTCTAAAAAAAAATAAAGATATAAGTAAATTCAGACAAACTTTTACAGAGAAGCATATTTGGATACATTGTCATTCCTACACAGTTGAAATTACCCCCATGTGCACATGTTGCCTATTAATGAAAACACAATAATTTTTTTTTGGTAAAGTAAAACCTAAGTAAAACGTTTTAATTTCAGGTAACAATATCACTGGTAACTGGCAGTAAAATAGGCTACAACAACAAAGCATGCTCTTATACAGTACAAACATATAACCTACACCTAATTGGCAATGCCTGCCATTTTAGCTTTCCCAGACTGATATACAGAGAAAATCATGATGTGAATCAGACAAAACCACGATAGCCTTACCAGGCTACGAATTCATCTGGGAGATGTACCCACATAGTGGGTTCTCTGGCCGTCATCTAGGGCCCAAATGGCAGTTGGTTCTGATCCGCTGCCTGAAAAACAGATTAAGACCTACTGTATATAATGTCTGCATATACAGGATACACAACACTGATGGGAAGACTGGAGCGTTATGGTCAACTTGGGGAATCATCTGTGTCTGAGAGGTGGCCATGCACTTTACAGCACTGAGCCACATTTTGCACAATAAAGAAATGCCAGATGTAGGCTCATAACATATAAAAGCAAGGTTCATAGGTCCTAAGCATAAATGGTTTGGTATAAAGCTGCATCCAAACGAAGCACTATAGCTTCAAAGGTGTGCCATCTTCAAACGTCCAGCTAATAACATGTTATGTATTGAGTATTTTTTGATGGCAAGAGAGGCCACAATCCAGGGACATCCCAACTGAAATGCCTGAACGTAACATACTTTAAGTCACAGTTAGCAACCATATAATCTTGGTCAAAAGTAAGTGTGAAAATGGGTCCCCATAAGCACATGCTGTACACAGTGAACAGGCTTTGTCCATCTGTGATTCAGAACAGCATGATCGGCCTTTGCTGAACATATTTCATTTCAACAGAGAAGGAAGTATATTCTATGTAGTAGAATCCTTCTTTAAAAAATGGTAGGATACTGTATATATGGGCCATCTATAATGTTTGAGATAAGACTGGAAAATAATGATTTCACTGTCGACGGTAATGACATAAACTGAAATCAGCATAATGCAATGTCTACCTCTTCCAAATCTAGCTGCGTGAGAAGAGGACATTTTACAACAAGAGGAGAAATAATGCAGAACAAACAAAGCGCGTGGGTGTAATTTGGGAGCTTGGGAGACTATTGTGGCAGGCAGCTCTGTCTGACAGACAACAGCCCAATGAGGTAAACGTCAATTAAGACGTTCCAGTGGATGACAGGCATAAAGTCAACAGTGCAGCAGACGCCATCTGCATACACCGGAGGTGTCTGTACACGGCGTGTCAGACTGGGCTAAGATATTAGCAGCTCATGACTTGTCAGGTTAACATGATGAGGCATGGTGAAGCTTTGCCGCTTCAGGTGTTTTCAACATGTGCCTGTCCGTTATTGGAATGAATTGTAAATATGGGAATATGTTTACATTGAGCGGCAACATTTTCTATGGGAAACTGATATGTGTATACACCATGCAAAGGGAACCCCATGTGTGGGTATACCTATTACCTAATAAGCCTGCATAACAAAAGCCTTTAATGATACCTTTTCATTTGCTGGTGGCAGTGAGATTGCTCAGTGTGTGCTAGTTTTGGCATGAATGGCATTATCCACAGACACACACACACATGCGTGCACGCACAACACACACACACACCCACAAATACATCATTCTTTTTTTGTAAACCTGTCTGTATCCAGGGAAGGTTGACTGAGCATGAATGTTTCCACAATGCTGCCTCACATACACAAGTATGCACTTTCAGAGCTGACAGTCACCCAACACAAGATGTTCAGGTTCAGCTCGGTTTCCTCATGCAGTCATATACTATGAAACTCCCCATGACTGTCTAAATAAAATAAATATGACATTGTACTTCAGTTATCGCTGCTGTATAAACTGTGTGTTCAAATGAATATTCCAAAGATATTTTGTCTTGATCACGAGAGATGCATGCTTACTGCTATATTGAATTATTGTAGCACGTTAACGTGTAGAACATGATCTGGAGCGACAACATGTGTGTGTGTGTGTGTGTGTGTTCTTTAATATAACTTCAGATATCAGGAAATGTGCACGTCCTCTCTCTCTGGCTAACAACTGGCCCCACCACCTTATTCGTTCCCACACACACACATCCACACACATTTGCATGCACAATATGCACACTTCTTTGTAAAAATGCGTAAGCACAAACACACACACAAACACAGGCATAAACACACGCGCTCACACGCACAGACACACACAAGTGCACACACACACACACTCACGCACGCACACACACAAGCAACACCATGCTAGATTTGCTGTATACATGCACTTCACAGGTGTGCACACATTTATTGATATGATTTATAAATGGAGAAAGGTTATACGATATCCATTCACAGTGTGCATATCAAAAGTACATATTCTGAATAAATGCCAGTGTTTTGTGTGTCATATTGGGTCATTCAAGGTCTACATTCTCTGCCTGCTGTTGTCATGACTCCCAGGCCAGCAGAGTTGGACATTCATGCATCTTGTTAGAAGAAGCTCTTCCCTGGTCCTAGGTAAGGGTGAGAATGTGCCATGTGACCTTTAGCTGTATCCGCTCTGATGTGATTGGTCCAAAGTCAATCCCTCAAACCACTGGAGCTATGGGGTGTGTGTGTACATGCGTGCTTGTGTGTGTGTGCCTGTGCTCCTTACAATGGCCAGTTCATGAAATCTAAACAGCTAGCTGTAGGCAAAACATACATGAAGGTGTATTTGTTGAAACCAAATCAGAACTTTTTGAAATGTTGATATTAACAGCTGCATGTGCATTACTGTGCCAATTTTATTCAAATTGTTATGAAATCACAATGTATTTACAGATAATATCAACGAAATGTGGACTCCACTTAGACTAAATGTGTAGAAGCTATTTATATTGATGGTTAAATGGGAAGAAATGCGGTAGGAACCTACAGGCTATATATTCAATTTGGTATATGGTAATATATATATATATATAATTAGGCAAAACTATTATATTTCTGCTCCCCATGCTCCACAGAAAATCACACTAGACACACACACACACAAAAGAAAACTATCCAAATAAAACAAATAAAACAAATAGCTATGCTATAACAAGTCTATAAATACATAACGTCCACCAGTTAGTTGATTTTGTTAATGTACAATTCATATGAACGCCATTGCAGCATTAGAATGATTTGAAAATGACACTTATCTAAACAATATTTAGAGATTGTTAAATTAATTTAATTTGCATGTCGCCATTTAATTTCTAGCGGAATGGAAATCAATTAGGCCATGTAGCCTATCCAGTGTAACCAGTATATTAGATTTGAAATAATATCAAATCATTCAGATCATAAATTAATTGTAGATATGCAAAACATTTTAATTAACATCCCTGGAATTGTTTGATTACATGTTGTGAGTTATATTTGCACGATATACTAATATCTCTTGATTGTGTTTGTGTATAACCTACTGCTGTCGTTGACCGGGTAAATGACTCGGGGTCAGCCCACAGTCTGAAAACTAGAATATTGATTTTAATTTAACGCAGTCGATATCTTAATAGTATTCTGTTTAATTTAATTATATTACATTTGTAACGTGGGTATATGTCTAAATTGAATCAATTTTGACACGGCTAACTGACAAACTCGACATCTTCGCCAATCCAAAATACGCCACAGCGCATGCAAAAGCATACAATGGCTACAATAGTTCTTACCTTGAAGGCGTGCAGTCAGTCCGGAGTGCTGTCTGAGACAAATGAACGTGGATGAACGTCTGTGTGGAGCCGGGTGTTTTGGACATTGCGTCTTCAGATGTGGATTGTGGATGTGGATTGCGACGCAGACGGCGTGTTCACCCAGCTGGCGTGTCTTATGCTTGTCAGATGATTATTAGGCCTACATGGCGTAAGCGGCTCCATCAAATGGTGACACTTGTTGAAAGACTCCAGCTATTAGCAGAAAAAAATGAGTCTACTTTGAACTCGTGGCATCGACGCGTCACACATGCATCAGGCAACATATAGGCATGCGCAGACATCAGTTTATGGAGATAGGAAATAAAACAGTATGGTCACTGTGACAAGTGTGTGTGCTATAACCGAATGATGTATTCTTCCACGTAATAATTCCCATCTTGAGGGATGACATATGGCCCCTTTAGCATAGAATAAGGCCCTAAATCAAATCAATGGCAGAAGGCCCATTTCTGAAACTAAAAATATGAATTACGTTTTATAACATTTTACAATGGCTAAGCAGCATATAGCCTAGCCTAAATAAAAAAATGAACTGTGTATAATTTAATCGGTTTCTCGAGGGGGCTAGGCCTACAGACAGCCCAATCTTGTTTTAAACTGGGGGATTCTGAAAACCAGCAGATCAGTGACTTACTCGTCAGTGACTTAGCCTGTCCATATACTACCACCGATGTTTGCTCAAACGTGTGAATCGTATTGTCACCTCACCGTGGATTTGTTATAATTTGGACTACAAACTTTACACCATGTATAGTTAATGCGAAGCAGCAGTTTCAAAACTAATGCATAATCCTAAAGAACAATGTAGGCCTATATGGTACAGAAAATGCAGAAAAATGTCTGTGATAATAGGGTAATATGCTATTTTAACAATTATTATGCTTATGAAAATGTTTTGAATTAATTATAGGTATAAATAGATGCACACATGCCGTACACGTTAATCAAATAAAATATGTTATGGCTATTTACATTTTGCTATACAACTTAGAATCCTATTAAAACTATACTTACATGTTTTAAGAATTATGCATTGTTTTTCCACTAGTGAGTATTATATTCCACTAGTGAGTATTTTACTAAGCATGACACCATGTAGCCTCGTATCCATTCAAATAATCAGATTCACTCTTGGTTGTGCGGTCCAGTTTGTTTGTTGATTCTCGTGTTATTTCAAGCATCAGTGACCGTCCCAGACCGTTACAGAGGCAGACATGTATTCTGAAGTTAATCTGCAGCAGCCGCCCCGTGTCTGGACTGCTATGTGTATTGGAGTGCTCCATTGTTTTCACTATAGATTAGGCGGCCAATGCGCCTCACATAATCGAACGTATAAAGACAAGACTGTCATTGTTTTGCACAGTGGCTGAACTCACTAAAATCCTACTAAAACTACGAATCCTACAAACACAAAATGTTCAATAAAAGTCCCGCAGAAAAATGTTTTCAACAATATATTTACTTCCATTAAATAAAACACAATAGTTTATTTTTTTTATGTTGAAAAAAAACAAACAAAAAAAAAACAATTTCGTACCAAATAGTTTACACAGAGCAAAAAACAAATATCTTTTTTCGCAGGAACATCTTGATGCTTCTTTTAAAATCCTTAATTGCTACCCTAAATCCATATTCACACAGACATTGATATTTAAAATTTATAATATGTTAAAAACACACAACTGGTGCGTTTTTAAATATGTACATTCCCCATTGTTTGCAAGCAAAACGTGATTCCTTTTTGGGTTTATAATTCCCCACACATGCGTTGTTAAAGTGAACCTGGAGAAGACTGGAGGGCTTATAGCGCATTCGCCTTGACAAACGAGATGACGATTCAAATATATGTACAACCGTTAAATGAACAATTAATGTCCGGAATCCAAAAGAACGGAAAACTCAATGGCGTTGGGCTGAAATAGGTACGTCTGTCCAGAGTAAAACGTCCCCACATTAATTTAAACGGGAATGAGCCTACTAACTCCCATTTAAGTTGAGCGTTGCATGTTTTTTCAGTGGTTTAGAGTGTCCCAAAAACGAGCAGAGGAAAAAAAAAACATTGTCTCTTGTGGGCGGCAGGTTGTGACCAGCCGCGCCTGCGCGCCTCATTTTAGACTGGTCTATCCACAGCGTACTGGCATGCGCTCAGATTGGAGGCCGGGTTCTGGACGCTCGCATATCCGAAACTCGAGTGCTGTTTGGCTTTCAGTCTCAGGCTAGCCAGGCTGGAGTTACAAGTGTCCCGGTACACATACGGCGGCGTCGGTGGAGCGTAAGGGCACGCCGGCGTGGGTACCCCGGAGTTCAGAGACGGGTTTCCGAGGTTGTTCAAGTTGTTGAGACTGTTGAGGCTAGAGCCCGGCACGCCGGTGACCGCGGACGGCACCATGGTGGAGGTCATGCTCATAGAGGAGATGGAGTTCGGCGGGGAGAACATCGTCTGTGAGGACAGAGGGTTGACGTTCATGGAGTTAAAGAAGGGGAAGCTCTTGGTGGACAGAGAGGCTGAAGTGAGGCCCTTGGCCGCCCAGTTATTGTACGTGTAGCTCGGGTACATGTCGTCGTATGGCTGCATTAGGCCGTTGAATTGAGGACCGAAGCCGTTCTTGCACAGCTCGGCCTGTTGGTTCCGTTCCCGCTTCCTCCATTTTGCCCGACGGTTCTTGAACCACACCTATAGGACGAACAATTGCAATAGTTAAATATTATATGTTTTGTTTATTGGGTGTTGCGTTTGTACTAGCCTACTCCCAAAATATATTATTCTAGACTTTCTGCAGTCTATAATACAGTAGAGAATACAATTTGCTACAATATTGTCTCTGCCACTAAAACATTTACAAAATCAAATCAAATGAAGCTAATAATAAAATGTAATAATATCAATCCTATTTTGCAGCTATACAAAATAGCAGTGCTTCACTCTGACCAGAACCCCAGCGGAATACACATTGGCCCCCGGGGTGTTTTACCGTACAGAGAGGATGTGTATTACAGGGGTAAAAAAACATTAATCTAATTAATTACAGCCATGCCAAGGTGACGATTGCAACATACAATGTGCACATCGGTCACAGGAAAATGTCACACTGTGAAGCCTAACCAGCATAAATATTAGGCTGTAATTGCAGTTATATTTTCAGTGTAAACTGGGTTAAAACAAATATGCCATACAGCTTTTAATTATGTCAACCGGGTTTGATGTGTTAGTTTAAGTTGTGTAGACACGCATTTGGAATAAACGTTAAATAATTACATTTTAACGTATATATTTTTAGAAATAATAAGGCTGCATTTGTATTATGTGTATTGCATGGATGTTCCATAATAAATAGAAATGTGCATGGCTATACATTTGCTTATATGTCGAAGAAGGCCTATTATAAATAAGTATAATAAATAAGTCATTAAACTTTGGACACATGACACTTGTGAATTGTTTTCCAATAGAATAATGTTTTTTATTATTATTATTATTATTATTATTATTATTATTAATAATATTATTATTAATAATATATAATAATATTAATTATTATAATAATACTTTTTATGTATTTATATTTTTCTAAAATAATTTACAATGCGTAAAACGTGTTTCACTCCATGGTCAAATGTACCCTCTTTACCAGGCTACACACACTATTTGTAGGTTTATAGGTCTTACTCTGACACGAGCTTCTGTGAGATTGGTCCACACGGCTATCTCTTCTCGCGTGGACATGTCTGGGTAGCGATTGCGCTGGAACGTGGCCTCCAGTTCTTGCAGTTGCTGGCTAGTGAAGTGCGTCCTCTGTCGCCGCTGTCGCTTCTTCTTCGAGGGGTCATCCGAGGAGTCGTCGTTCTTACTTTGGCCCTTCTCTTTCTCTGTGAAAGGAATGAAGCAGTTCAATCGGTGTTGGAGTTTTTAATCTCATGTGTTTAGGACAACGCTCTCTGGAGCTCGGGCACGCACGCACGCACGCACACGCACGCACACACACACACACACACACACACACACACACACTTAAGTATCCATGTTATTCGGAATGTGTCAATATTAAACATTTGCATAGGACACTTATTCCGTTGTTCACAAGACAAGATGACATCCAGTGTCCATTTACACGTGAACAGTGTGAGGGGCATAAGTAGCATATAATGTCCAGTTATAACCAGGTATAGAACTATTTCTTCGATTCGCGTTCACACAATAGGCCTATAAAGCATTATACACATTCTGCTTAGATGGGTTGTTTTATGGGCAATATGAAAAAAAAAGATATACATTTTTTATCTATATATATTCACAAGTACCTTGCATTTTAATTGTATATAGACCTATATTTTATATAGGCTATGTTGCGTGCATATCACAAAAACTATTGCCCTATAGAGCACACCGTGTGTATCCGTTATAATCAAGGATTTGCATGCACAATAGCCCATTACGTCCCGTGGCTTTGTGTTTTCTAACTTTCTATCACCGGGAGATCATTTGTTTGTTAGGATGAACATCCGCCGCACCCCATGCTGCAGAGCAGTAGCATTCAGTGGCTTAATTCTTACCTACAGACTCAGGACTGGAAGTGTCCGAGACTGCGTGCGCCTCTAATCGGTGCTTTGATTCCACCGATCGCTGGAGCGGCTGTAAACTAGACGCCATGGCCAACGCAGTGTGCTGAGTGGAGACAAGTTTATTCCCGGCTAGGTGGTGATGCTCTAGATTCAGTGGATTCCTCATAGAGTTCATCGGTGGGAGAGAATTAAACTGGCTGTCCAAATCAGTTAAAGTTCCCACAGCGTGCGCAAGAAAAGCGTCAAATCATCCGTCGGCAGAGACAATTCGGCACTCTCAAAAATCACACCAGCTTGAATCCACTATCAAGAGTGCAGAAACCTCCTTTGTAGCCTATAACAGGCGTGGAAACTGTATTACAATAGACCAAGCGCTGCCATTGTGGCGTCGGCTGTGAAACGTGGTGCGGTTTGTTAGAGCGAAGCGCGGCTGAGAGCGCGGTGCGCGGACTATCAGAGTGACAAGGACAGGTAGGTGATATTAGATCCAGAGGCACACGCACACTACCCCGCTCCGAGTTCATTTCAGCAGTTAGCAGCGCACTGGCTGCGCCTCTCACTACCACCCACACGTCACCAGAATGCTCCCGCCCCCTCTCCTTGACAGGCGCATACATGTGGACACGACGGCTCTCCAGACCAACCAGAGCGCGCAAGACCCAGATATGTCTACGAATGTGTTTATACTGGGATGTGGATTGTTTTTTTCTGCCAAATAAAATAATGTAGAGGGAAACGGAACGTACCCGGACGCATCGGCGAGCTTGTGTGCAGCGGCACAAAACCAAATAAAAATGAAAATATCAGTTTTGCTCCTGATATGTGAACGCTTCCAGCGGCCCATAAAAGTGTACTTGTGTGATCCACTAGCTGAGCTTCTAGCAGGCCCTGTCACTGCAGTTTACTCAGGGACTAACCATGGATAAAAACAAACTCGACTGGATTGTGCTCAAAGCCGGGGGTGCGTGTCTATGTATGTGTGTGCGTGTGTGTCCGCGCGCGCGCTCGTGTGTGTGTGTGTGTGGAGGAAAAGGGGTATCACTGAATATCAAACAGCAAAATATATGGCTCCTGTAGACTGTCACAAGAAAATTTACTTTAAAACGCATTATAAAAAAAGATAAAATCATGAACTTCAAAGAGAGGGATGCTTGAACTCAACCCCATGGCCCAGTGCCAATCATGAGTGGAAAATAAAATCATTTTTGGAATGAAGCACATAAAGACTAGACCTTCGGATAGGGATGCAGGTCAATTTACAATTGCAATATACATATGCTGCTTAATACAAGAATAACATAATAATATCGAATTAACTTTCAGTAAGCAGTTTTCAAACTTGAGGCGACCCTTTAACCTTTTTGAAAGTATTGTTAAAATTAAGGTTACATAATAACATTATATACATGCGTGAAGTTGACTGTTATTAAATAATAGAACTCAGTCAACCTCACGCATGTCTTATCAGTAATTAACACTTAATATATCCGATGCCTGTGTTCAGGCCTATAATGTGAGACCAATCACAGTAACCTAGGCTATACATATTTGAAAGAAAAATTGACATATTTGTAATAATACTAATAATTTTACAACGGATGTGATGGACTTCATGGGCCATCAATATTTTGAGCCGCTTCCCACCATGATCGCGATGCGTAAGAAAAGGAAAACAGGTGTAATTAAACAAATGCTCGCATACTTTGAATATAAAGGATACACCGGCCGAACGACCAGCAGACCCAGAGCAGACAGTTGATATCCGATTAACTGTCTAAAGTATGCTTTAAACAGAAACACTCTCCGCCAAGTGTTTTTCCCCACAAAATGTCTTATATATCTACTTGGAGATAGTGCGACGTTAGTGATAAAAACATTATCATTGTGTCCACGTGGGTAGGCCGTTGAAGCATTCAGCCAACACATTTCATGAATTGGGTGTTACTACGAAATTACTGGGCTAATTCCATTAAAGTCATATACCACATTTACAGTCTCGTTTCGGCAAATTTTCCGAAATTTCAAACTTGTAAGAGTTCTGGCTAATGAAGCAATGAGAAGTTTCCCCCTATACACCATACAATACTTCCAAGTAATCCAACCTGGAGTATAGCAACCGGCATTCATTTTTACAATCACATTAGTAATACGAATTGGGCGAAATAAAATAGGCATAATGGAAATACTGGATAATAATAATAATAATAATAATAATAATAATAATAATAATAATAATAATTATTATTATTATTATTATTATTATTATTATTATTATTATTATTATTATTATAAGGCCTACATGCCAAGTAATATTATTAGCATATATTAGCCTGGTAGTAGCCTAGTAGTAATAGCTGAGTATGCCTATACTATAGGATTAAGCAACCGAGTATATTTTACTGGCTAATAGTAGTAGCCTACTACTACTACTACTACTACTACTACTACTACTACTACTAATACTAATAATAATAATGATTTAATTATTATGACAGTAAATGATCAGTTGCTGCTTTTTTCATGTTATATTACTAATCTTGAAGTGGATTATCGCTTTACTCTTCATTTCTACGTTTACAATACTTTATCTCTTTTGAGGATTACTGCGGGCCGGCACCATAAAGGGCCATTAATTAGCAATGCAGTCAATATAGAGGAGACGACACTTTCTGCATAGGATTAAGAAGACATCAGGATTCATCCATTAGTATGGGCCATATTCCTTCTCACGAATAAGCTTTCATTATACATTTAGTTTTCCCCGGAGCCAACCCAACAACTGCTGCCTACATTACAGCACGGTCGAACACAATAATTGCCTGTAACCAACGCTGTTAATAAAGGGCGGTCGCTGTGCTTGTATTTGCAAACTTGAAAAAGCTTCATTATCGCTTGCCACGGCCGATGCTATTATAATTCTACATTTAACCAATTTTTCCTAATCAATGACCGTTAACATTTGTTCCCGGTGTCGCAATAAGACCGCGAATTTGCTGAACGAAACAATTAAGGGTATTTTGTTATTCGTCTAATCTAATTCGACATAGCCTAATTCCAATTTGTATAATAAGCATTGGAATACATTCCAGTATTAAGCCCTTCACTACACAATTTGTGATATTGATTGTTCCTAACATACTGAAATTATTTGAATAAAAATAAGAACATAACGAAAATAAAACTATAACCATTCCTGGAATTCTTAAGAGATGTCAGATGTATTATTGCCTAAACATTAAAAAAAAAATTGTCTAACCATCGTGGAATTGTTTAGGCTGTATTATAGACTATAAAAAGTCTCGCCTAAATACGATACCATTGGAGATTTTCAGACCATCGGATAATATCTGAAATCATCTGCCTAATTTTGGATGAAAGCAGAAAAAGGTGTACAACCACATACGGCCACTAGGTGACCCTATAAGACAAAGAACAACTGAATATGGCGTCGTAGCCTTGACTAATCTGTAAATACTTTTGGCCTAGCCATTTAACGAGTAACGATGTTGTATTAATAAAGTAACAGGTAGGCCTAGGCTTATATAAGTAAAATATAAACGCAACAGATTGTACTTCCAAAGCATTTAGGCTGTTTATATTGATAGTAGCCTGCTAAATTCTCTATATTTAGGTCCAGCTAATACTCACCTATTTGCGCGCAGGTGGTCGCAAGTTTGCGGCAGTGGGAGTCCATCACGACAATTTAGAAAACTGAAAGAAACAGAAATTCAGAGGTTTCTATCAATTAGAGGAAACAAACTGTTTATGGTAGAATTACAATAACTAATAAATAACCCAGATACATTGTATCCAATACGGTTATTTTGCAGTCAAAGTTTATAGTTATGCTAAAGAATACAAATATGAAGGACTAGTGAAAATACTATGTTCTGCATCAGTTGTTTGCTAGTAGACCAAACTACGGTTTAATTTGTAGTATTTTGACGCATTGGCCTACTTTACAATTCAACCAGTCTCTACCACATATAGTTCACAAAGTGCACTAGGCCAGTCTGCTGTTTGTGAGGCGATGGGAGTGAAGTGATTCCGTGGTAAAATCGCCGGATTAGACTGATTGAGATGTCTGTCTGTGGGATATTACAGAATTCATTATCGCAGGCCTATAGTACCTCGATATGAAGTTACACAGATGGGGTTTTATTAGTGCAGGCTCACACTGTTTGCTTATGATAATTCAAGGCGGAGGGGGACATTTGCATGCACGCATTCATGCTGTTAACCATTTTATTCTCCTGATTTCTCCTCCTCGGACTCTCCTGCTCTACATCTGCACATCTTATACCGCAGGCTCGGGATGCTGGAGGTCAAGTTCTACACGGAGTGTACCCCCACCACCACCGCACAAGTCAAATTAAATACGGGGTGACAGGTTTTAACGGTGATCTAGTGTTATATTGACGCAATGAGATTTAATGAGAGTTCCTATGCATGGCCTTTATATCCACGGCCTGTGTGGGAGAAACCTCGTCGTGAGAAATTATACAATAAAATGAATGGTGGTTATTGACAGCAAAATATAAATGCCCACATCACAACTGAAGGGAATATAACAGATTGTGCAAAGTCTTATTTAATTAACACAAAAAAAAGAAATAACCTATATCTCTGCATTACTGTAAATATATGATGTAACATGTGTAAGAAATATTATTATGTTTGGATTGTGCATGTTTTTACAATAAGCATCCCATTATCTAATTTGTTTATATATTTAACAAGGAATTTAATTATAATTTTCAAAAACGCAGCCCTTATTTTAAAAATGACACATATCAGCACAAATAATACGATTAACTAGATGCTATAGACTATGCTAATCGAACACATAGTTATAGTTTGGTTAATATCAACAAATAATACCACATATATTTGCTAAATTATAAGGCCAACAATATTAATAAAAAATAATAACAGTTAGGCCTACATATATGATTGTTATATAGTTAAATAATTATATTACAATATAAGGCACACTTTATATTTGTCACTATTAAAATATTAACTTTATATTGTCTAACTATTATTACTGGCCTATATCAGGTGTTGTTTTTAAATTTTATTCGCAGCCCATTTAAAAAAAAAAAAAAAAAAAAAAAAAATGAAAACAAATTATATATATATGGCTTAAAATATATTGGCACAGCAATTTAACCTGCTAGTTAGTCGGACAGTGTGTGTGTGTGTGTGTGTGTGTGTGTGTGTGTGTGTGTGTGTGTGTGTGTGTGTGTGTGTGTGTGTGTGAGTGTATGGGTGTGTGAACTCTCACCAATTGTTGATAAGGATCAATGACTCATGTGGCATCGGGCCCAACATAGACAAACCCTTGGCACTGACTCCTACTGGCTTTACTTTGGAAAGCAACGCAGTGGATTGTGGCACCGCAGCCATAGGCCTGCACGCACGAAGATGCACCGAATAACAAGCACCATGTGTCTCTGTATTAAGTACAGCAAGACCCGTGAAGTCCGACGAGGTACCTCTTCGTATCGATGCGTCATTATCTGACAATGACATGTGCTATCATTCCGTTACATAGCTCGGCTCTGAGACTCACCGTAAGAAAATACGCAGAATCGGAAAAAAGCCCCGAGGTGCAACGAATTCCACTTGCATAAACTCACATTTCGGTATGGAAATGGCCTCTGAACTTACCAGTCGCAGACAGCAAGCGAGGTTCTCCCCGTCCCGTTCGAGCCGTTTGATTCAGATGAAGAGGTAAATTCCAGCGTCCACACAAACACACACGCGCATACACACCGATTTGAAAAGTTGACAGACGAAGGATTATTGTTGTGAATTCACGCTCCACGATATTCGGTTTCCGTGTTCCTTGGCGTCTCCGAGCGTCTGTGTTGTCCGTCGGTCCCCGTTATCTTGTCAAATGAGTCGCTCAGTTCAGATTGAACCATTTATGCGCATAAATAAGCATCTATTTGGGGAGCGCAGAGCGCAGAGGAGGCGTCGACATGCGAGTCTCTCCTTGTTTCGTCCTGCAGGACTCGGCGCTTCCTCAACTTTTTTCACTTGAAAGAATATGAGAGTGGCGCATTTTCCCCCTTCGTCTGAGCTTTGAGACGCAGCGCGTGGGTGTGTGTGAAAGTCTCCGTGAAAGTTCGCGCGTGTGTCTGTGTGTGTGTGTGCGCGCATAAGGGGTGTATTTGTGTGTGCCTGTGTAGTTTAGCACTGTCCAAACTTAGACGCTCTCAACTTTCAACTACAATACCGTAACGGACACAGGACGGTGCCTCGTGTCTGCTTCCCTGAACTAGACAGCCGAAAAGGAACATTGATATAGTGCATTTGCAAAACGGCAGCAAAGAATATATCAGGTTTTACTAAAAACCGCATTGATTAGTAAACAGCTCATCAATAATTGCAACCACCCTGCAAAGACCATGGAGAATTAGTGCAATTTATATTTTGGAAATATTTTAAATTGGAGATTGGCCTGCGAATCACATTTGCTGTAGCTTTAGGTGCTTTTTGATTAGGATATGATTTGGTCTGGCTTCAACGATTAAAACAAAAAGTCTGTTTAGCATTTATTGAAATATTTTAATTATAGAATCTACAGAGAGTCAAATTAAAAACATTGGTGTATTTTGGTGTAAATTGCAGACCTTATCGAGCTGTGAATTTGTGATGAAGTGAACAGCTGGCTTGGATGCAAATCTTCTTTATAGATCTGTTAGATACAGACCGATTTTCAATCTCGCATCTTAAATGAGCCGGGCAGGCCGGACGTAGGCCCGTGTTTCACGTGCCTAATCCCCTTTTTACATTTTTAGTCATACTCCCATTAAACCAGTAATTAATGCGCGCGTCCACACGGGACTTTCTAAGCAAGGCAAGGGGGGCTTTAAGGCAAAACTAAAGCCGTTGTCCCCAGAAATAGAAGGGAGAACATTTGAAACCCCATTTTGCATTACAACACCATAAAAAAAACAAATGTATACAATTTAAACAGTGCATTACCCGACAGGCTATTAACTGAAATGAACTTAAATACACATTTTCATTGCAAACTGAAAAAGGCCTGTTATAACATGCTATTGGCCTATATTTGCATTGTCAGGCAGTAGGCCTACATTTGTATATCAACATCGAGTATGAGCACTTATTCAATCTGCCTGGATTTGACCTGTGCCCATTGTATTTTATGTTATCGCGAGGTTTACGATTACGACAATTAGCAGAAGCCCCGCATCTCACTGCAGCAAACACAAACAACCACATCACGCTCAATATAACTCCGCCTGTCATTTCGTCGAGCACGGAGGAAAAACGACGTCTGGGTGAGGGTGCGAAAAGGGGGGGTGGGGGGGGGGGTCTAGATGTGAGACTATATTCTTCTCTTACCTTCGTAGAATAAAACGAAGGAGCCCTGCAGTTTCTCACGAGCACGCGGTGCGGAGGAATGCCTGGAGTTCACACCGGGCTGGCGGGTATGAAATCTTTCGCCTCGGGGGCAAACCGACTGCTTCTTTTCATTTCAAGCGGTTTATCGATTCGCCGTTGTCATCTTTGGCGACGCAGAAGGACACTTGAAAGAATTTCAGATGGGGCTGTGATGTGAGGTGGAGGTGGAGGTGGGGGGTGGGGGGTGGTTAGGGGGGGGTGACCTGATCGTGCGCGCCGCCTTGATTTTTAATGAGCACATCAACCGCTCTGAGCCCTGCTGCCTGCCGGCGGACAGACATCGGCGTGTACATGGGACGTCTCAACTTTTCCCCATGCGCTTACCAGATAGGACTTTTAAACACGCTATCTCTTTCATGCACATCAGCATGCACACGGGCCTTCGTCTATCGGGAATAATAGCAGCAGAGCTCCTAACCGTTCACTAAAATACTCTTTAGCTCCTACAAACTAAGCAGGGTAGAAGATGTGTTTGATGTTTAGCTTTATAATGATTTGTCAGGTTACTATTTGATTTAATGGTCACCACAATGCCATTTGCAGATCACAAATGGCGTTTTTATTTTTATTAATATAATGTTAAAATACTACTAATGGTTTTAACGGGCACACTGGGATACTGATAATAAAGTCTTAGAACTCCTGTTAACTTCAGTTATATTTGCCTTAACACACACACACACATACACACACACACATACACACACACATACACACACACACACATATATATATATATATA
>JAODOY010000961.1:0-13255 GCA_025399855.1 Forbesichthys papilliferus
GAGTTGCACCACTTAAGAATGTTGCGCAATAGCCTAGAGTTGAAAGGGGGAGGGGGTATGGGGGGACATTACGAACATGCATGTA
The DNA here is from genome assembly GCA_025399855.1 of Forbesichthys papilliferus. NCBI lineage: Eukaryota > Metazoa > Chordata > Actinopteri > Percopsiformes > Amblyopsidae > Forbesichthys > Forbesichthys papilliferus. The sequence goes on from JAODOY010000961.1 coordinate 86, forward strand.
GCGTTTTTTGTCATAATGTTAACACACTTATTATTTATTTTTTATTATTATTTAATTATTTATTTTTTATTATTATTTATTTGGTTGATGTATATTAAACATATCCCTATGCAATATATTGGGAATATTTCTGCACCTTGTAAGCCTCTTTCCTATCTCTTTAAATGTGGATACAAAAGGCAGGTCCTGTAAATTGTATCCTTGTATGCCACTATTGTGTGACACAATAGGTCAGGTCAGGTCTGTGTGTGATAAATAGATGTTTTGAGTGTCCCCTACAGCACTTAGCATCAGGCAGATAGCGCTAAATGATGATTTAAAGCATACATATCTCAAGTAAACAAGTTATCTACTGCCCTTACAGCAGACAAAATCCACGGCGCTAACAAATGACGACCCAGGTGAGCAGATCCAGGCAGCATTAAAGCATTACATGTGAAACGTATTAGGTCTTAAATTGAATTACACTGACCACTGAGTGAAACAGAAATGCAGAGTGCATTAAATACAGTACATTGTATTCCCTGTTAGGTCAAGCAAAACAACATCAATCCACCAGAGCCGCATCTCGTCTTGCTGCGTGACGCTTTGCCTTGCCTCTTGTTCAACTTCCCCTGCTAGCTCATTTTCAATGTAGCCTACACAGAATGCCTGCGAATGGTATGGCACAGTTGTGTTACAGTTGGATCATGTATGCACCGGCCTCCGCATATTGAATTAATAAATTGTTGGTTTTAAATCAAATGTTGACTCCAATCTCGTTAAGTTTTCCTAAATTAATGTAATTGCTAGCACGTGTTATGTTATGTTCAGAGTGTTATCAAATGTTTTCTTGGTTCTTGTATTTCTTTTCATTGCTGCCTTGCTTGTAATGGTGGGAAGTGGTTTTGTTGAGGATAACGACTTGTCAAATGTTATGCCTCAAGGACAGCTATTAAAGGGCAATCAGGAAACACACTCCCTGTGGAGGTTGGTTCATGGAACTGATGTCAGTCAATAGACCATGCAGATAATGTCCACTATGTACTAGGGATGGCACAATACAATAGTTTCAGTCCAGATACCAATACAGGTACTTGCACTTTGGGTATAGTCCGATTCTGAGTACCGATCCGATTACAGTGTTATTAGATTAAGCGTATTCCTCACTGTGACTGAGGAAGAGACTGGGAATTTTGTTTTGTGTAAGGAACCATCAGGCTTAAACATTGCTTTTCCTAACTTGGTAAAACATAATTTTACATGGGCTATATATGAATATAAGGAGATATTACTGTACATGTTGTATGATTTTGGATTGGTTTAGTGGTAAGTAAGTTATATTCACTCTCTCTTTTATGAAATGTATAAACCTGCTGTTGATAGTGTGGCATGGGTAGGTTAGACATGGCTGAGGCTTAAATGAATTGAATTGGATCAGCCTCATAGATCAGTTACAACTGTCCAATTGTCACCAATACCGATCCAGCTATTTAAGTCAGTATCAGACCGATTTCCAATCTCAGTATTGTATCGTTGCCATTTCTACTAGTATACATGTCAACAATGAGCAGAAAGCTTAATAAAGGTTACACACTTTAATAATCTGTGCTGGGGTATTAAAGGATGTATATGATTTTGTCTGCCACTAGATGTCACACTAGCGCACCAGCAGCATAATCCAAAACACTATTTTCGTCACCACACACACACTGAACAGAAACACTTGGATCACAACACACAGAGGAGTGTGATGTCATTTTCTGCTCCGGAAGCAATTCCTCCACTAAAGAAAATAGTCGTTTGCTGCTATATTAATGCTTAAATGTTAAAGAATAGCACTATTGCATCGATGTATATTTGATATACTGTACTTTTAACTGTAATGTTGCAATATTTGTTTTCACACATTTTACAGAAATAAATGCTGACAATATTTAAACTGTTGACATCTGGGGGAATGCTTAATGTATTCAAAGACAGCTGTAAGTAACTGACCAAACTAGAAGTATGAGCAATGACAATGCACCTGCATGGCCGTGTGCCTCCATGGCTCACACAGGCATGATTCACATTGGCTGGTGACAGTGTGATGCTAACTGCGCTGCCTCAGGCTAAAACTAACATTTCTAGCTGTGGAGTGCTTACACTTTTGTTTCTAAGCAACCTCCATATAACCGCTTGAAGCTGGATAACCATAGGTGGAGGGATGGAAAATGGAGAGATGGATGGTTAGCTGGATGAATGGCGGTCTGTGGAAACAGTGCTAAATCAAAGGCAGCTGTGTCAATCACTGCATTTAATTCTGTCTGCATTTAATTGGTCTATCTGCCTCCATAGCTCTGACTGTGTGCTTTCCCACTTTACCTCTCCTCTTTCTTACATTGCTTCACACAAACGGAAGCCCAGCTTGAAAGGCCTGTTTACAGTGTCTGTGTTGTAGTTGCCAGATGTATTGATAATCCCTTTAGTGGCTCTGTGTGAACTATTCATTTCATTGAAAATGGCTATGCTTTCCACAAGGTTGTATGTTTTCTATGACAGTAAAACCAGTCGAATCCAAATGAGCATACCACCAGTATTTATATGTACTGCGACTGACTGCAATTGAAATGTGTCTCACATGTAAAGGTTATGGTAGAGATCAATACATGTGCAGTTATAGCAAGAGATAATGTAACTGACATTGGGCTCTATTTTACACCCGGCGCAATGCGGCGCAAAGCAAGTGTCTTTGTGTCTTGTTTCAGACCGACGCAGCTGTCATTTTCCCATCCTGCGCCCAGGTTGTTTAAATAGCAAATGTGCTTGATCCCATTTAAACTTATTTGAGGTGTGATCTATTGCACATCGCTATCTTGAGCTTGAGATGCAGTGGAATGCCCGACTGACCAACAAAAACCTGGTCTAAAGTCACATTATCAAGATAGTAGCGCCTATGGCGGGCGCACAATGTTACACACACAGGTGAAACAAATTAAATAATGTAAAGAGTACAATGTCAAATAATATAAGTGTGTAGCTTACATCGATTAGGGATCTTGGTGGAATCTCGTTGTTGCCGAAGATAAGCATTTTCCATCGCTGGTCCTGCATGCTTTAGATGTCTCCCTGCTCCAACACACCTGACTCAAAAAATGGGTCGTTATCAGGCTTCTGCAGAGACTGATAAAGACCCATTCATTTGAATCAGGTGTGTTGGAGCAGGGTGACATCTAAAGCATGCAGGACAGTGTGTCCCCAGGACCAGGGTTTGGAAACGCCTTTATAAACCCGCCGGTATAATAGCAATCCACCAAGGTTCAAGTGTGCCTGGATTTTAAAAGGGAATGGGAGATGACACTTGTTTATTGTACATTACGTTAAGAGAGTTGTACAACCATTATGAAACATACGCCTGGCACACAAACCGTTTTGTCTGCCGTTAAACTAACAATAGTGGATTTGAAAGCCTTAAATGCAGTTTGTGATTTAGACTATGCTTAGATTGAAAAAATAGGACCAAAATAATGTATAACTTGGTCTTACCTGTGTGTTTAATCCCTATGCTTCAGCTACAGTATTACATCTGATTTGGATTTTCCCGGCTTACTACGCCGCTGTTACCGTACTGCAGTAAACTATGACTAGAATTACATCGATTGAGTAAGTTTTATTGTTGTAAGTAAGTAGTAAGTAAAATGTATTTATATAGCACCTTTCACAGATAGAAATTACAGTGCTTCACAAAAAATGAAATACATAAAATAAGACCTAACATATAAAGAAAATAAACATAGATACATAAATCCGCCATAACAACATTTAAATAATAGTGTCTTCAACAGCCTTTTGAATGTGTCCCTTAAAGTCAAACAGCATAAAGAGGGAGGCAGGGCATTCCACAGCCTGGGTGCCACTGCTTGAAAGGATTGGTCCCCACTGGGTGTTGGGAACCACTAACAACCTCTGACCTGATGACCTAAGACTACGGGATGGAAAATGTAGTTCTTTCAGATCAGAGATGTACAGAGGAGCTAGTCCGTGTAAGGCTCTAAAAGTAAGGACTAGGATTTTAAAATGAATTCTGAAATACACTGGTATCCAGTGAAGTGATGCTAAAACAGGAGGGATGTGAGTCTGAACAGTCTGAAGGTGGAAGAGCTGTTTCTTATTAAAGCAAGTAAAAAGATTGTTACAGTAGTCCAAACGAGATGAAATAAAAGCATGCCAACCGCAGATCCCGTTCATCTGTGCTAATGGAAGAAAATACCCCATGTTCCCACGAGTCAGAAAAGAGACGCAAATGTAAAGTGTTTTACCTTGAACGTGGGAGAGCACTTTGTTTTATGACAAACCACGGAGACACTTGTGACTTCATCAGGCAAAATGACCTTCCTCTTGTGTAACCACCATTTAAAAAATAAGCGATTGAAATGCTAGAATAGCCTCGGCGTGAAGGAAGGTGTACAGAAAGAATACAAGGTGGAGGTTAGCTCAATATTGATTGACCTTATTATTTGGTTCTCACTCGTATTGTAAAGGTCAATAATGGTCAGGTATTGATTAGGATATTTTTGATTGGCTGTGGAAGGCTACTCAGAGGGAGTGCGCTGTAGACATGAGTTTGCACTTTAGAAAATCCTGCTGTATCAATGATACCACATTAAATAATCCCAGAATAAATCAAAATAAATGTCATATTTGTCAATTTATGCTCACACAGCAGTGTACAATATTTACTCTACATTTTCTCACTATACTTGGATCGTGTCGACGTGTAGACATTTGCTTTCAGATGGCACTTTTGAGTAACAACCCACTCTGATATGCGACAAAGCCCCCCAGTTATGTAATCAGCTATGCAGATGACATATTTAACAAGCAACAGCCCCTCCTTTTTCACAGCACCACTGACAATACATTGAGCCACAGCAATGATATCAGTGGTATTTGGCAACAGTGCTCTACTGAACAAGGGTATCAACAGGGCTCCAAGGGGTGGCTTTATCCGGGGTTTGTTTCCCTGGCCAGTAAATAGTGTGTATGTTATGCGTTTAACGTGCACTCAGGGCGCGGCCAATAGCCTTTTGTCTCAATGCCTTGGCAACAGCCCGGTAAATCACTGGGAGAGCCACTTACGCTAATTGCATTTTGCTGTCAGATGTTTCCATGTCAAATCTTCACCCCCTCCTGGAGTGACGTACAACCTTTCCACAGGGCCTCAACACGTGGGTGGAACTATCCCAGTATGTCTCATGTGTGTCAGTTGGGTTTTTCAGGGATTGACGCAGCAGCATGCTTAATGATTTGGCTCGATTCCACCGCATGTCTTGGATGTAGTCATTTCATAATACCGCTTCATAGTAAATATTTTAAATGGCATCTACAGTAATTGTTACATTTCTAATTGTTTGTTTTTACTGTAATGAGACAATTATTTTGAAGTGGCTATTCAGTGGAAGTTTAGCTACTGCCTCAGCTTCCAGTTGATTTGAACACACTAGTTGTTATCTTTATTTCTGTTCACTACCTGGATCGCTTTTGCAGCACATTTATGGTGGAAAAAGTACAGAATATACAGTATATTCTAATAATTCTAAATATATTCTAATAATGTCTGTATATACATAAATTATGGCTGTAAATAAATACTGTGGTTAAAAACGTATCTCTGCTCTCAATTTCAGCTTGCAGATTCCCCTTCTTAGATTTGCTCCACCAGCTTGGCATGAGCGTGGCCAAACAAACAACTAAGAAATTACTAACTAACACATCTAAAGTCTAAAATATGGTATTCATTTAACATTACAGTATTTATCAACATTAGATTGAGCGTTAGAACGCAAGATTAACGTCACAGCCTCATACTGCACAATCAGCCACATAATTTATACTGGTGGATGTTGCAGTGCTAATGTCCTGTTGCTACCATGTGTCATTGTGGTCTGGTCAAAGTGACCGTAGCAAGGAGGAATTCAGTAGTGGGGGAGAGCATTCTGCCCTGCACAAGGTGTGTGGACAGTATCAGAGATGCAAGTGGTTTTAGATCCACACCCAAGATGGGATTGTCTGGATGGTAGTATAGAGATGTTGACTATCACAGAAGGAATCACTTTGGTAATCACTATGACAGGTAAATTTGCACATAGAAGGAATATGAGTCAGTTGTACATACAGTAACCGATATTAAAACATAGTTTAGTAAATCTCACTTGCAGAGGTTGGTGCACTGCAATAAAAGGCTTATAGGCAATATAATGCACATGTACAGTACACACTATCATATACAACCATGGGAGACATCTAGACAAATGATAATACATGTAATTTAATTGCATGTAATTCCATTGCGGCAAGCCCCATTCTTCTCCCATGTTCTACAGCTCTCCTTGGTGGCTGTGAAGAAAGGCAGGTATGGAACAGTTGCTAAGGCAACCAGGAACAGTTCGGAGGCTTCTTCTAACAAGTTGTCTAGGAATGCATTTCTGGCTGTTACATAAGAGGATATGCGTTCTCTCTGACTCTCTATAACACACACACACACGCATGAGCACATGCACATGTGAGCGTGTGCGCGCACAAACACACACAGACATACACGCATGCACTCACACACAGACACACACACATATACAGTAGCACGCACGCACGCACAACACATAAACATACTCCGAAGGGCTTCTCCTGTAGCATTCAGCATGATTTATTCCTAATTGAATAGCTATGCTAGAGTAATGAAGCCAGCATGCACTGTAAATTCAGCTCTGTGCAATTTCATATACTTGCCAGTTGCCAGGGGTTTTCACAGAGGGACATCTTCCTGACTCCTCCAATCATCTTATCTCAACTTGCAAATGGAGAGGATTTAAATTGAACTGATCATAGTTTAAATGAATGGAGATGATGAGAACGATTTGTGAGAAACAACCATAGTTTGCAACTTTGTCTTCGACAAATGAGGTGTCCTCTTAATATCAGTGTGGTAAAAAAGTGCTGCATTATATCATTTAATATACAGACAAGTGAATTGAAACATATTCTGTGATTGACAAAATCAGCCGTCTATGCCGCTGTGAGGAATTTCTTTCTGTTGCATATGGTGCTGTTTCTTTGACATGTGGAGAGGAGCCTGGGAATAGTGCTGAGCGCAGCACAGATAACACACTCCATCATTAGCCAACTAATTTGGCTCCTTACGATAACTGGTCACGCATTCAGCAGCTTTTCTTTATCTAGCCAGCATAAGCTCTATCCTGCTCAAAACTATGGCTGCATCGGCCTGCCTTCCTGTAGGGTTTTGATGGTTTGAGAAGCGCTATTGCCTATAACATATCTATAACGATTCCTGAAGGAATGAAGTGTTTTACAAGCTTGTCCATTTGTCTATGTTTAAGGGGTTGTTTAAGGGGTTGTAAGGGGTTATGCATAGTGAATAACCACGCTCATGCCAGTGGTTTGTGTCAACGAATGATGAGGGTTATTCAATTACTGCATAGACTTATCACAGGCAGGAGCATCTCATGTCTACTGGAAGGGCTTCCTTCTGAGTGTGTGTTCCTCCCCGTGTTCTCCTAACCTGCTTAAGTGGGACAGGTGATTAGCTGACTCCCCACACCTACTCCCAATCCCCTGGACTCCCATGTGCTCTCCCTCCATTCACAGACGTCGCTGAACCGCACCTACACTGACATTTGACATTTGCCTCTTGCTGACCACCACAGAGGAACTCTACATACAGTACATAAGCATGAGGCACATTCCGGTCAGCGAGACAGCTGTGCCAATACATTGTTAACATTAATCATAGCCTACAATAGTATGTTTAAATTGTCTAGGTCGATTTATTGAAAGGCTTCTAACAAAGGGCAACGTCATTCAATTGTCATTCAGTTGTTACTCCTTAGCCAACGACTCCCTCAACTTTTGCACAATCAGAAGCTATAGATCAGAGGTCTTCAATGTTTTTCAGGACAGGGACACCCTATCACATATTGTATAAAATATTTAGTTGCCGGGCCAATAATAATGTGTAGGGTGGCCTAGAGTGCCATGTATAAACATAGGCCACTAACTAAGCCAACAAAATTATTACTGACAGATATATATACAGTATATTTATAGTACAGGTTGTATTTATGTCGATTTCCTTTGGAAGAAAATACGTTTGGGACCAAATCATTTGGAGGATCCTATGCAGTACCTCTGAGGACCCCCTAGGGGTCCCAGACTTCCCTCTGCTATAGATCAGCACATCAAATGAGAGGTTTGACTCTCTCTTCCCTCTCGTGGTTGCTGGTGTGTAAACAATGTCACTTCCCTCTGCATGTCTCTCTACAGTGTAATCCTGCCCCTAGTGGTAGCAGGTAGGCCCTGCACCCTGCTGGGTTACAGTGTGGACGGGGTGTAGGCTTTGATCACTGCTGTTCCTGAGGCAGTGCGCAGTGTAGGTAAGGCTCTGGGCCTGCCAGGCTGCCGGGGTCTTGTTTGTTTTCCCATCCAGACACCCCTGCCAGATGTGTGTAACAACTCACAGCTAGAAGAATGCAGTCAGCCAAAAGGCAACCATCATTCACAAGCATGCACTCACAGCACATTATGTGGGCACACATACAGTAGGTAGGTGGTCAACTCTCATCTGAAAGGGTTCAATCTCCCGTGCGAGCGTAATGCCTATGCATTACCTGATCTTCTAGACTATATGCAGACTGTATACTGTAGTTACTAATTGTATGTAGATAGATGGACGCACCTAAAAAACCTCAACTTGAGCCTTGGCAGTTGAGCTCAGTGAAAATCTTCCCCATGAACAGTCTAATGAAGTGTCAAGCAGTTAATGGGGTTGAGATTTGCATATTAACATATTATTGATTGGGAGCCTGCCTTTGAGGAGAATAGCTCTCCAAAATGTACAACACGTTGGAGCTGATGGATATGGAAGTTCAAGGACATGCAGAATAAAAAAAAAATACATGTTCTAAATGTCATCTAATAAACGCCACTTTCCCAAGGTAGAATGGCAAATAAAGGTATTTAAATGGGAATGGCACAATTATTATTATTGTTATAATAAGTGTTATATACGTTACGTATTAGTGGAAGCAAAAACGTATACTCTATAAACAGTTGTTTGTAGTAGGAATAGCCAACATGTGGAATACAGTACATTCATAAAACAACAGTCAAACTCCATTGGACTTTACGCATTTTGCTGTAGTGCTATAGGTGCTATAGAAATGAACTTTATTGACTTACTACTTCTCACAGCAAAATGACACTCAATGCTGTGTCTGCTTTTAGTGTGTGTGGGGTTGGCAGGGGATACACATGGGTCAGAGATATATGGGGAATGATGGGCGGCATCGGAAACAAGACATGGACTGTTTGGAAGGGCACAGTGTCGGGTATCGGCTCGACGTCTCAAAAAATATGACCAACCTCTCTGCTGCCACTCTAGATGGCCGAGTAAGCAAGATATGCGCCAAAAGCCGTAACCCAAGACCTTATTTTGATCTGAGCTGCTTGGGTGAATAATATGGGGCTTGTAAAGCTGACAAGCCTCTGTTTTAGACGTGCTAGCCTGCCTCCCTGTTCATGGTTTTCTCCTCAAATCTAATAGCTCAGACCCTTTCTGATTTGCCTCGAGGGTTTAAAAAAACAATTCCCCTTGCTTTGATTTTCCAAAGAAAGGCCAGAATTGCAAACAGAGTGGATTTAACCTTTGGGAGATGGATAAGCAAGCTGCAGCATTGATTTCTTGTTATTTAGAAAATGAGGGGCGGGCCGGTTTGATTTTGTGCTGCTTGATCAGCTAGACAGGACTCTTGGTTGGCAACATGTTTTGAAACAGTTCTCTTTATTGTACCTAAAATGACTCAGGAACCTGCTGAATGTATTTTCTTTTATGTAGTTGCCAGTAAGTGTACAGTTATTAGATTATACTAAATTGAACAGTGATCCAGTAATCCTACAAATCACCACTGACAAGATTAGGATGAATCGTACTGTTGTTCATGATTTCCAATGCTAGCCCGCTAAGAGGGGACATGCCTTATCTGATTTAAAGCACCTCACAGCATCATTGTAATTCTCTGTAGTGTGTTGACCCACCAAGGCAACTCAACACACAACTAACAAGACCTGGCCTTTATCCTAATCCTTTCTTAAATAGTATTGCAGCTAGCCACCACGCTAGACACTGCCAGCTCTGAAGGTCACATGTGTTTTGATCTCCAGGCTATATTATCTTTTAACTTTGTTTTCAGCTCCTGTTAGGGCTCGAGCCGGTGGATGAGTGTGAGCTGTCAGTGATACTCAGCAATGATATAATGCTATTTAAATGCTAATGTGTTAAGAGGAGCACAACAACCTTTTTCGCTCTCTGAAAAACAGGAGAATATAACAGAGGAGCCTAATAAATTAGCCTCTTCCTCTAACACCTTTTTTAGATACTCCCTATACATGGCATATATATTAGCTGTGTTAATCATTGTTGGGGCTCCACAATATTGAAGCTTTATTGGCAGTAGAATTTTCTTCAAACAGTTATGCTCTACGTGCAAACGTGAACTTGTGTCCATTTAAATAAAATCCTACATTGCAAGTAAAATGTCAGAATGCTCAACTGCAATATTAATTATAGGAGACAACAAAACCATTGAAATCTAAAGCAAATGCGGAACAGCATATTATACAGTAGGAAGGAGATTATTCAGTGGCAACATGTGGAAATATATTAAATTACAGTATATAACTTTAATAACCTTTTATAATTTCTGAAGTACATCTTCAATTACCTATTTTACCTAAGTCATCGCAAATCCATTTAATTCAGAATAGATACAGTATATGCAGACACCGAATCCACAAATAAAGCACACACCATGTGTGATGAAAAAGGCAGTTGACTAGTTCTAGGCAACAATGTATGACATTACTATGGCGACTGAAGCTTTGCCTCTGTTTAGCCACTGTCAGCACACCAAATATGTTTTTATTTCAAGTAAATATGTGTATGTGAGCAACTTAAACAAAAATACAACAACAAAAAAAACAGAGTGAAGCTTCAGATAATTACATGGCCACAATAAACAGTTGAAACAACACAGACTGTTGCTGTGATGTTTGTCAATTAAGTTTAAATTGAAATTGTGACATCACGATCCGCCCATCTGAACCCCTGCTGTTGGCAGCCTTGCAGAGCATCAGATGATGCCACAGCAGATGCTTGCATCAGGGCACAAGCAACAGGCCTTCTCCGTGTTCGCTGATGTCTCCCTGTTGGCAGAGAGCATTTGCCAGGAGGATGCTTGCGATGGCTGCTGTTGCTTCAGTCCTCTCTGCATTAATATTCAATAAATGCGTTGGAGGACTCACTTGTTTGAATCCAGCATGCGCTGTCTTTCTCTGTCCCTCTGCCAAACTGAAATTCTGTATTGACACAGAAACATCGAAAAAAAGAGCGAGAGAGAATGAATGTGTCGCCTTTGTGCCATCCAATTCAAAGAAATGCCACAACTTTTGCCATGCACATAATTTATTCAGCTATCCGAAATACTTCAAGGCATATAGTCTGCCGCCAAGGAAAGGGCACAGAGACAGTAGCAAAGCTTCAGATGGAAATGTATCTCTGTGTCACATGGTGCATCGTCACCCTCCTGTAGAGGTTAATAGCAACAACATGAACCGGGACTGACGGGAGCCAGGGAGAGCTAGCATAAATTAATAACCCTGCAGCATGTCATAATGTTGTTGTACTGATGTGCACGCTTACTCCGAGGGCAATATCAAGTTGTTTTGTTATTTTACCATTAGAAAGAGGAGATACATGTTTTGTCATGCAACAAATTAAACAGTTTCATGCATGGCTGGAACATTTAAATAAACTGCATCAACCAATATTAAATTAGGTAACACCTGCAGGGGTTGACATGGTAGACCTTATTAAAAAATACATCAACCAATTTTACATTTATACTAATTTAAAGCCATTTAAAGTAACAATTCATGTTATTCCAGAGGTCTCTATTTAAATATATTGGCAAATACAATATAATACAGGCAATATTTTCCTTACAATATAGTGGCTTTGGTGACTAATAGGTACAGTACATGTACAGTATATTACTGTATGTACTGTATGTCGTCAATACAGTTACATTCATTCTCCAACAAGCATTCATTATTTTCATTAGATCAACTTCAGGTTTTGTCGTTTGATGCTACACTCTTGTTATATTCTCCTGTGTACATAGCATGACACTGGCTTTTATTACACTTGTAATCCAAGCATAATGCAGAATGCTTAAAGTAGATATATTTATTTTTAACTTGGGGATTTAATGGGGATTAGAGGCAACATGCTTATACTGCTCAGGTATTATGCATGTTTACACTATATGGCTAAAATGAAAGGGTTTATCACTTGTTTAACAATAATAGATCTTTTTTAAACACTTCCCCTTTAACTACAAAATGTTAAGCTAACAATGTTCAATAAATCCTATCAAGACATCCTATGGGCCCACCACTCGTGGGAGGAACCGTGGGGGTCAGGTGCGCAGTAACATGTCCGTAACAGTAGCAGTAACATTTACTGCTGGGTCATGACCAAAAGAACAAGATCACGTGTACAAGTGGAGTAGAGCCGCTGCTCCTTTGCGTCGAAAGAAGCCAGTTAAGGTGGTACAGGCATCTAGTAAGGATGCCCCCTGGGTGCCTCCCTTGGGAGGTGTTCCAGACACGTCCGGCTTGGAAGAGGCCTCGGGGAAGACCCAGGACTAGGCGGAGAGATTATATCTCCACAATGGCCTGGGAATGTCTCGGGATTCCCCTGTCAGAGCTTGCTAATTTGACTCGGGAAAGAAAAGTTTGGGGTCCCTTGCTAGAGCTGCTGCCCCCGTGACCTGACTCCGGATAAGCGGTAGAAGCTGGATGGATGGATGGATGGATGGAAATCAAGAGTAAGGTATTCTCTAGGGTAGACTTAGATAGATTCTAGTAATATAGACTTGGTAGACTCTGCAGCTGAAGTATGTAAAAGTGAAAGATATTTATCCTTGCCAGACAGCTAAGATTAGATGGGTCGCTTGACAATATTAACTCCTAGTTAATAAATATCACATGCATATTTGCATCTCTCTCTCTCTCTCTCTCTCTCTCTCTCTCTCTCTCTCTCTCTCTCTCTCTCTCTCTCTCTCTCTCTCACTCTCT
>JAODOY010000962.1:0-13255 GCA_025399855.1 Forbesichthys papilliferus
ACATTTTCGATATGATATTGCGCAACGTGATATTGCGATAACGATACTGAATCGATATATTGTGCACCCCTAATCTGGGCTGTGTAGAAACACCGGAAAATATTTCCAGAACGCGCAGAGCGGTAAGTGTATTCGCTTACAATCGCTGACTATACCTTCAAGGTAGGCCAATGTTTGACTGTTTGCGACCAGCTGACCAATTGTGAGAGATCACCTGACAGAGTCAGCCAATTGCGAGAGGGTTAACAGGGTATTAAAAAAAATAAACAACAACTCCGGAACTAAACTACCGTTTAGCTTCAAAAAGTGTCTTCAGAAAACACATGATGCCATCACAAGGTGGCATCACATGGTGCCATCACACGGTGGCATCACACATGATGCCAACTGCATGTGCCATACAGTTGTAAAGTTATGTAACGCATAGTCTGCGACGCGCCCACAGAAACAGCTGCGTGGCTTCCAGTTTGGCAAGATGGAATCTGCCCCCCTGCGTGTGTCTCGGCAAGCTGTCATGACCCTGGGTCTCTATTTTCTTCATCCTTTAGGCTACAGGCCAGTTCTCCCCCACATCTAATGCCCAATTACGCCTCCCCAATCCCGCCTGTGGCTGGGATCCAAGGCGTCAGTTGTCAACACACTGACAGTGCCCAGGTCACAACGGCATCGCAGCTATCTCCTTCAGGAGCTCTCCCTTCAGCAGTAGATGGTATGCAGTGGTGGACGCAACCACAATTACAAACTACAGGTTTTTGACACAGGACCTCGTTTTGCTATCTCTTCCAACCATGGTGATCCTTTCTGACCAAAGGTCTATTAAGATAATTCAGGTTAGACCTCTGAGGAATACCTGTATCTGCTTGTGCTTCCCCTGGTAAGTTCACATCACTGTACGTTGTAGAGATGTGTTACCGTAATGGAAACATCCCTGTGCAACAAGAAGTAGATGGGTACATTATTATTAAGATAAGAAGCCATGTCTTCAGATTTTTTTAAAATGAGCTTGCAAACTGCAAACATGACTGAATTACTTTATTGTGTGGAACTTGTGTATGATCCTTTGATTTTGTTTTTCTTACAGAGTTGGACTCTAACTTCGGCATGGTGAGTAAAATGTTGTCAGAGAGCGCTATATTCTAAGTATGTTCTACGTATTTCATGGCATAGGGGAGGGTTTTAATAAACAATACTTTCTAATTCCATTCCAGATTTTAGTATCTACTTCTTCTTGTTTTGATTTTTGATTTTTCCGTCTGTCCGTCTGTCCGTCGGTCCAATTGGAGATGGGCATTCAGGTGAAAGGCACGCACGAAGAGGATAACCAGAGCACCTGGGAACAGGGTTTGGCTACACACCAACAGTCTCAAGCCATGACAGACGTCCAGCCAAAACAGGTCAGCAGATCAATCATCAATCTCGGAATCCACTATTGCTATTGCTCTGAGGGCAAATACAGCCTCTGAGGGTCAAGGGTCAAAATTCTGCTGGTTTTTCCGATGTAGCCAGATAGTTTGTGTCACACAACCATCCGGGGAGCCGTCCGTTTAAAACAGCTTGAAAAGGTCAGGCTCTTTATAAAAACAAACACTTGGCAGGTGATTGGACGAACCTGTGAGCCAGCGGAGACGGTTGTTAAATCAAACTCCATAGCGGCAGAAAAGTGAAAACAGGTTTTCCAGCGACGCGTGACCTCTAGTGCCGTTCTCTGCTCTTCTCTAAATGAAGAACTACTCTCCAGCTCAGAGCTACGTTAACCTTTTTAGGAACCGCTGTTGTGGTTTTCGAGTCTCTGTCGACACACCTAAGCCACGCCCCTAGTTGCCTGTATCAGTACGCTGCTGATTGGTCGGTTGTTGATTGGACTCAGGTGCAACCATTTCAAAGTGTCCAGACTGATTCTTGGAAAAGTCAAACTGAAGCTCGCGAGATCCGGATGGTCTCACGAGGTTAGAAGTGCCTGTCAAAGTCTGACATGGCTTTTTGTATTTTATATTAAAATGGTTATTGGTGTTTGTTGGCCAGTAGGGGAGTAGAGCTATGATCAAATGGTGTATTTACACACAACAGGGTTTCGTTGTTACTAATAGTTCCACATAGAAGAGAGGTCATATGGTGATTCGAGTAAAAAAGCAAAATGATGATTAGGTATGGAAATAATGGAAATTATTTCAATATATCAGTCTCCTCTTTATATTCTCTGTGCAGACTAGCAAAGTGGGATGGTTTAGTGGATGGTTCAAATCCAAGCCCAAAGCCATCGAAATGGAGAACTCTGAGCAAACGGACCCAGCCAAAACCGTAAGAATTATGTTAATAATTTTCAGTAATGTGGAAACTTCGTCAAAATGTTTTTGTTTTTTTTAAAGGAGCCACAGCAGATGTATGGGTTTGGTTCTCCAACCCCATCCTCTATGGGTCCTCCTGCTTTGTACCAACCCTTTAATGCTGGGATTAATCCCTTTTCAAGGACGTCAGGTGAGTTATGGTCCATTCAGCCATAATATTAAGGACTATAAATCTTGCAATACATTTTGATTCCAGTACAAAGGGTTCCGATAGGCATGTTACAAACTTTTCAGTGTGTAAATGGTTCTTATGGCTTTTGGTGTTTCTGTAAGATTTCTGTACCAGAAATATGATATATATATTTCTAGGAATATCCAGTTTGACAATGGACTTTGTTAAATTGTTGTTATTTTTTGTAATAAGTTGTACAAGTACACCAACCAATTTGCAGGTTTTAGTTATAATTGAGTAATTTAGTCCTTCGTCAGATCAGCTCTTATACAAAGCGTCAGTTATGTACAATTATGTATAATGGTATATGTTACACTCCTCGCTTACAAGCAAGTGGGCATATAGTGGGGGTAGAACCTTAGACCTTTCACCTGGAAGTCTTAGCAAGTCTTGCCGCTTACCACTAGCCCCACTCCTATCTCTCTCTCTCTCTCTTCCCCACCTCCCCCACTTAAATTTGGTACATTCAGCCGGGTTTTGTTGGCACTAATGGCATATTGCTTACCTCCAGACACATGTGGTATGACTTTTAAATATATCCATGTCTTGTGTGTAGGCCAGCAACTGGAATAGGCATCATGTGGGCTCCTCAGGTCTGTTGCAGTTCATTAAAAGCATAGTCGACAGAAGCATCATACCTTCTGAAAATGAGACACGGTGCTAATTCTGCCATCTTGTATTTTCAGATCATATACCAACACAATTTGGTGTCACCTCACGAAACCCTTAGAAACAGTGATGCTTGGTGCTTGACCTTAACATAGAGGAAACCCACGCATGCATCTTCAGGCCATCACCTACATTTATTTTTTTGGCTGTCCTTTAAACATTTCACGGAGCAAGAGTTGAGCACAGAGCGGCTATACTGAAATACACACCGGCGCGGGAAATGGGCTTTTAAGGTCTTTGTAGTGACACATATTCACTGAGGGAATATGACAGCTGAGGTTAGCCGACAGTAGGAAATTGGCATTGGGTGGATACATGTGCGGTTTGAGGATCTAACCGCCCTTCCCCTTCCCCGAATCAGCCCACTGCGGTCAGATATGTGCCAGGACTCTGACCTAGTCTCTTGACTCGGTGTGAACCCTCATGGCAAAACACGGGGACCATCGGGTTTATACTGGACCAGAATAGGAAGGATTGTTTGGTATGACGGTATAACCACTGCAAACTACACGGCCACCTGCTTTCCAGCTACGTAATTTGACTCCGATGACCTCTTGCAATGCCCTCAAGAGCTACCATACATTTGTTAGTGAGACATACATTTATAAGATAGCCATACATTCGTTAGCTAGCCATAACTTTGTTAGATAGCCATACATTCGTTAGCTAGCCATAACTTTGTTAGATAGCCATACATTCGTTAGCTAGCCATAACTTTGTTAGATAGCCATACATTTGTAAGCTAGCCATACATTTGTGAGCTAGCCATACATTTGTAAGCTAGCCATACATTTGTAAGATAGCCATACATTCGTTAGCTAGCCATACATTTTCTTCTGCTTACTGCTATATGGTTGCGGGGGGCAGGGGGCGGGGGGGGGGGCGCCTAAAGCTTTTAATTAATTATTGTAATTAACAGAAAGCCATGTACAATTCAATATCTAGTAATATTAAAAGTTATTTATGTTCTCTCCCCGGGGCCAGATTATTTGGCAGGTTAAAGTTACACAACATGTTTAAAGAGACACAAAAGAGTCTGTTTACACCATCTTGAACCCTGGTGGCCGATATGTCACATGGATGGACCAGAGGTAGTACACGTGGATGGAGAAAAAAAGGAAAAAGACACGTAGCTGGGAAAGACCTCTTTTGGGCTACCAGCCAGAACATTACATTCACACACACACACAACCCATCCACGCCTCTTTGTCCCCCGGTGGCATTGGCTGGATGGAATTGCTTTCCATGCTTTGCAGAGGATTATTCTGAGGATTTCTCCAGTAAATCAATAAGACATTTGATTATTGGAATTCAAATAAGTGGCCCTTAGTCTCAATATATTCCAAAGGGAGGTAATGATTGTTTAATATTTCATTTATAGTAGTTTTGTAATCACATGATCCATGACCAATGATAAATTGTATTTGTCTTTTTTTTATTAAATATGTTTTAAATGAGAATGCAGAATGTGGTTTTATTTATCAGTACTGATGCACTAAATGTATTAAATTATATGATCAGTATATAATATCAGTTAAATCATATTCAATTATATGAACACAGTATTATGTTAGATGTAAATCTATATATGTTGGTATGTATATTGTTTTGTATGATCCCAGTAAATATACCAATGATCAATTCTGTGTTTAATTTATTTATTGTTATAGTGTTACCGCTTGCTGATTTGGACTGGGTTGCTATGACGGCTGCATTTTATTACAGTAATCTCTCAATTCATATGTGTTGGGAGATTAGCCCGACAATATCTGAGATGGCACAAGGCTATCTCTCTCCGTGCGTATCCAGTGACAACACAGCAGGTGAACTCTCTGTTTACCATTAGCGTGCAGAAGCCAAGTGTCAGTGGGGCATTTAGACAGTGAATTTGGGTCAGATGCCTTCTGGTTTCTGCCTGCCAACAGTGTGATCCGTCCGTCTATACATTTCTGTTGTTGAGATGTAGTGCATCTTGCCAACAGCCACGCAGGCTCATCATAAATCACAGGCTTATGTCATGTTCTGCAAATATTGTTTTAATTAGCTTTAATCAATTAAATATCAGATACATTGTATTTATTAGACTAAATAGATTATAGTCTTACTGTATATAATACATGTGTGATAATGTATACAGGAACTTATAGAATTGTATAAACTAATTTTACTAGTGAAATAAATAATGAGATCATGAAAAGTATTAATTATTAATTATACATTTATTAATAATGAAAAGTTTTTATTGAAATTCAGCTTTCTACAAAAGTGTGGTGTCATATAAATGCTAAGGCACAACAGTGATAGGAACAACAGTATGTTGTATTACATTCTAGTGCAATGCTAGCTCTCGCTTTGTGCGTTAGTAAATCTACATGTTTTCCATTTAAAACCATTCATAAAACCAATCAGACAAGCTTGTGATGCTTGTCGCGAAATAAGCAATTACACAAATATACCAAGAATCAAACTCCTGTATTCAGGAACTATTCACACACTATAGCCACCGATTCACATTCCTACACTCCGTGGCCGTGAAGCAAGGGTGCAAGTTAAGAAATTAAGATCTCATTGTACTTACATCCCGGTACCAACCTGGCTTTCAATCGAGCTTATCTCTTGACTGAGTTTGCCTATACACTTGAAAGGAAATCCTTGTTAATAATTCAAAGCTTGTTGATATTTGAAATTGATGAAAACAAAAAACGCCTCTCCCTTCAATGCCCCGGGTGCTTCCTTTAGAAGCTCCACATTGGCAAGTCTGTTATATTGTTGTGTGGTGCGGTCTGCACCACTTTGTTTGTGTTCCCATTTACAGAGCCAGGGCTGTGTAGAAACACCAGATCATGTTTACAGCGAGCATACAGAACAGGCAGCTAGTGAAGACTGTGAGGAAATATTCACTGAAGAAAAAATAAAAAATAAAAAAGTGTATTGGCTTATAATCGCTGACTATACCTTTAAGAGAACGAGGTTTAAGAAGGAGTATACCTGTCATCAAACAGCGTCGCACTGCCCCTTGTGGCTGAGCATGTGCTGCGCCAGCTTGGAGGCACATTGGAACGACTTGTCGCACTCTTTGCACACAAAGATCCTTCCGGCGCACGTCTGCTCCTGGTGCTGCCTCAGTGTCGCCGAGTGGCTGAAGTTCATGCTGCAGACGGCGCAGTGGAGGGGCTTCTCGCCGCTGTGCACGTACTGGTGGCGCACCAGGCGCGACGCCATGGCGAACGCCACGCCACACTCGCCACACTTGTGTGGCCGCACGCCGCTGTGGATGGCCTCGTGCTCCAGCAGGTTGGACGACTTGGTGAAGGACTTGGCGCACACGGTGCACGCGTACGGCCGCACGCCGCGGTGGATCTTCTGGTGCTCCGCCATGCGGCTGGCCAGCGCGAACGCCTTCCCGCAGTCGGGGCAGCAGAACGGCCTCTCGCCCAAATGCTTGCGCTCGTGCCGCTGCAGCGACAGGGGCTTGTTGAAGGTCTTGCCGCAGTGTGCGCACGGGAAGGGCTTGTTGTTGACGTGCATGTTGCGCTCGTGCTTCCGCAGGTCCGAGGACCGCACAAAGTCCTTGCTGCAGACGTCGCAGACGTACGGCTTCTCGCCGGTGTGGGTGCGGATGTGCTTGCGGTAGTCGGAGGACCAGATGTAGGTCTTGGCACAGAAAGGGCAGTGGTACGGTCTCTCGCCGGTGTGCAGCCGTTTGTGTTGCTGCAGGGTGCCCTGGTGCGAGTAGGCCTTGCCGCAGATGTCGCAGATGTGTGGCTTCAGGCCTGAGTGTGTCTCCAGGTGGCTCTGCAGGTTGCAGAACTTCTTGAAGGCCCAGTGGCAGCGTGTGCATTTGTAGGGCCGGTGCTCCGAGTCGATCCCGACGCCGCGCTTCTTCATGGCGGCAAAAAAACGCGGCGCCTTTCCATCCTTGCCGGCGTCGAACTGAATCACAGTTTTGGCAGTTGGAGGAAGATGAGGACGGGGAGGATTCGGAGGACCAGGGTTGTCTGGGTTCTGTTCGCCGCGCTCCTCTGCGCCCGGACGGCATTCCTGCTCTACGACCTCCGCCTCAGGTTCTTTCTGGTCAGCCGGGTCGGTCCGCGGCGTGTCATAGACCTGTTGGATGCCGCCATCGCTTTCTACCAGGTGTACCAGAGTGGACCCATGCTTCTTCTTGACCTTCTTGTACGTGCTGCATTCTGGCGGCTCCAGGCCGCACCAAGCCTGGCCGCCGCAGAGGTCCCGCTCTTCTCCGGACGAGAGGCCGGAGAACTTCTCGGTGAGGTTCCACGTGGGTGTCTGGGGGTTCAGGTAAAACATCCCGCTCTGCATGTCGCTGCAGCATGGAGGTGACCAGGTCTCCATGCTGCTGACCCCCATGCACGCACGAGAAACGTGACGCCTCTCATACTTTCTGATGCTTCTCTTGGATACGTACTTCTTTCCGACCAGTCTGTCAGAGGTCCAGAGAGACATGTGCTCAGACATATTCACTTGTTGTGGGGCGGAGAATGACACCAGCGGCATGGATTTCAATCTCCATGAGGATTTAAACACGTATTCCTTTGTGTCACTGCCTGGTAGAAGAAAATCCCATCAGCTGTTTGTTAATATGTAACCAAAGATATATTACTATATGCATATATCCTTTAAAGTTGTATCTATTACTGTTAAAGCTGCTGATTTGAGAGTTGTAAATAGAGTGCTAGCTTGTAAATCACCAATGCTAAACCACCCCACGGCCCCCCCCCCCCCCCCCCCCCTTCCCCCGGAGCGCATTGGCATTCTGTCATGTGATTGACAGGCAAGGTAGTTTCGCCAGACCAATCAGGGTAAAGATGCCCTGATTGGTCAGAACCTTCAGATTCTGGCTAAATCTATTGTCAATAGACTTATATGCAGGGACAATCAATCAGAGCAGATATTCTCAAAGAGCACTTCACTCACTGATAACAGATGATACTGAATGTGTAGCTCTAAATTCCTATGTACAACGCCTTTAATAGCTGCAATGCCCATTATATCCATCTGGTTCAATCATTAATACCATGTCTTCATCAAAGTGCTATTCTCCCACACAGTTTATGTTAATCCAGGCACAACGTTATATCCTCTACACATAACTAATTCAATCAGCATGGACAGTAGTTTGTGTGGCAGGCTACTTACCCCTGTCTTCCAAGTAAGTAAGTCAGTCATACAACCTCAGAACAAGTCATTCAAGGGAAGTGCTGCGTCCTGAATGGGCGGAGTTTATGTTGGGAGGAGTTTCTTCTGGGGAGAGACATCTTTAGGCTAGCGTCTTTACCCTTGTAGTCAGCACAACTTTGACGGCCTCCAATGCAATCTGCCTCAGCTGTCGTACTAGGCGACTTAGCTTACCACTCTGCATAACGCACGTGCATACGAGGAACACGCTGTCCATCCAGACAGTTGTCTAGTCTTTCCCACATGTGCATTTAAGCGTGAAATGACTTCTCGGAAAACAGATCCTGTAATCTCTCATTTCAGTAGCTCTGGTGGTACTCAGTACTCACTACCCTAAATGCCCCATTGGTGTCGTTGTTGCTCACTAGATAGGCTAAACTGTAAAAAAAAAAAAACAAGAAAAAACAACTTGGTCACAGACAGGCTAAAGATATGCGCATTTGTAAGGCGCTATCCATTTGATCTTTCTATCTGAAGGTCTAGCCTATATAGTAATAGCATACAAGCCCTCTTTACGACGGATATAACATGTTGTGGATATAATTTACACCTTAATCAACAAAATATAAAATAAGTTATTCTTGTGTGAGCTGACCAACTTTCAAATCCCTTGTCATGTATCACTTTGCCTAAATGTCTCAAGTTGAGAATTGTAAAGGTATAGCCAGTCATTCTGGAGAAAGCAATATTTGTACTTGATCAAAACACAGTTCCCTTCAATGCTAGGGTTCTCCCTCAGAAGCTCTGCCCCACACATTGGATAAGCATTGCCACGGCTCGGAAAGTGTTGTGTGGCGCATTTGCACTACTGTTTGTGTTTCCATTTACAGAGCCAGGGCTGTGTTGGAACACCAGATTGTTTTTTCAGCGCTGACACAGAACTGGAAGCTAGCTGACTGTGAGTATACTCTCTGAATTTGACCCCCTTAAAGGAGGAGCAGGTGCTGCCCCAGGCTGTATGGAAAAAAAGGTTGTCTTTGTCTGTTTTTTCTGGTATGCACAGACAGATTGGAAGGACTGGAAATTACCAATATATTCTAAAATTATTTTTTTAGGCATAATGTGAAATGTATACATGCTGCAGCAGTTGCTCATATATGGCTACTGCAAAGCTCCAAGCGATAGCATATAGCATATGCCTATTAATGGCCTTTGAATGTCCATTTAAAAAAAATAAAACAACCAATGTATAGAACTACAGCTGTCGCCTGCTGCCTTGGGCTAAGCTCACAGCAACCCTGAGTGAGCAGCATATGTTAAAGTGTGTGCCTGTCAGGTCTGTAGTGGGCAGAGGGGACGAGGAAGCGGGGGGGCCCCCCTAATAACCTCAACACCAATATACTGTAATGTCCTTTGTGAAGGTCTTCGGGATCTGTATTCGTCAAATTTTTGATCAGTAACGAAGATTGGCATGGGCAAGCATAAATGCACTCCCCATTGACATTTAGATAAATATATCTCAAACATAGTTAACCTTTAGCAATAGGGTATATTTGAATGTTAACATGGCCAAATAGACTGTGTAGCCTTTACATTTCAAGGTCCATATGCATGATTAGCCTATACTAAGTGGCATATGGCTAATCTTGATTGCCTACTCTGCATGAATACATTCTACATTAAGGGCGTCAGCCAGATGAATATATACGTTATCATTGGACACATTCCGCCTCATTTATGGTAACGTGGCACCACTCTCTGGCAGTATTTGCAATTGCACGAGGATAATCTCCAAAACGGAAGCATGAAATTGGTCTACCGTGTGTGTGTGTATGTATGTGTGTGTGTGTGTGTGTGTGTGTGTGTGGGGGGGGGGGGGGGTGCGCGCCTGCGTGCGCGCCTGCGTGCGTGAGAGTGAGAGCTGTTGCATATCGGTAGGTAGTCCCAGCCTCTCCCGTTCATTGGCACTACCTCACATAAGCAACTCTGTGCTGAACGTCTGATGCATATACCCCCATAAGCTCGACACTTTACTCTCTGACTTTCGGGAAGTAATACTGTCGATATACATTGGCTGTGAGCATTGTCACTCACACAAGTATGTCTCCGTAATTTCCGTGCAAAGATATATGATTTATTTATTCATACTTAATTAATTTTAATCAGTAACCATAGCCTACTAATTTTACAGATTTACAATACCTGTTTAAAAAACAGCCAGACTTGTTCTTTATTTTTCCGCAAGTTTAACGTCCAGTAGTCACGCATGTCAACCAAATACCTCACGTCAAGTAGGCGGGTACTGACCAGTTAGCCAGCGCTGTGTCCCATAGGCTGCATGCTAGCTGCGAGACTAATATGCTATATCATGCATTATATCACTACCCTAACTTTTTTTCCCCAAATATATTTTCAAATTTAGCAAATAGGCCTACACGGCCCAGTAGCATATGTCCATTTGTTCTGTGTGGAGATAAAAAATGTTTAACCCAGCGTTGGCGCCCAGCGTTGGTTGACTGGGTTTTAGTTCACTTTGGAGCTCCAGAAGTCGGGCTTTTAATGGCGCATAACTTCCCGACATTAGGCCGAAATTGTCTGAGTTTTAGCCCACTTGGGAGCTCCAGAAGTCGGGCTTTTGAAGGCGCAAAACCTCCCGACATAAGGCCGAAATTGTCAGGGTTTTAGTTAACTTTGGTTAAGCTTTATACAGAGTAGACTTCTGGCTCTTTAAATGAAAACACAGTGGTGCAGACCGCACCAAATAACACCATTCCAGCCTTAGCGATGCGTGTCATGGGTGGAGCTTCTGAGGTAGCACCTGTATGACATTGAAGAGATGTGTTTTTGTTTTGATAGTGCAATCTTTCTCCTGAATCCATAAATCCACCTTTAAATTAAATATTTTGCCGTTACAAGAATACCATTTATTTTATTATTATTATTATTATTTATTTTTTATAATTAGGAATTTGCCTGTTAAAATTAAAAACGTGTGCTGTTTCTAATTACATATGTCTTTTTTTTTTACTTACTTGCAATATCCACTCGGGCTTATTATTTAAAAAACGCTTCTAAAATATTTAATAGGCTAACGGGACGAGTCTGACCAATAAACTTATTTACCGCAGCAGACCGACGCAGCTGTGCTGTATCTGTGCTCCCTAAGCACACGCGATAGCCTGCTGTTACACATCGGCTATACATTAGGCGACTGAAGGAGGCGTTTTGTTGATTAGTCCCTTCACGATATGAAGACGTAGGCTAAGCATTTAAACGCGACCGCCCGCTTTTTTCCCAATAGCTGATGTGAGCTGTGAGATGTTCGGTTTTTGCCATGGCAAGAGGTTTATTTCCATGCTTCAGAAAGCCTGTCTACATCCAGGTAAGCCGATCTGGGAAACCCGTCACCACTAACAACTGTGGATGTATATTTAGTCTCCACGTTTCATCATAGCCTATACGGTACCAATCGAGCGTTTACAGCAAAACTATACTAAGGTAGCCTATAGCCAGAGCCTACCTACGTAATGAAAATGTTGATTATTGTAACCTATAGTATTCGTCCTGTGCATGTTTAGTCGTGAACCGCAGTGACAGCATAGACTTTGCTGTAACATACAATGTCAGGGAAGCCACATGATGGTTGATGCCTCGAGAGGAATCAGCAATCCCCCTAATCCCCGTTGCCATAGCAACCAGCTCCATGAGCCATCAAGCTGTCGACAGGACCTGGCTACTAATGATAGCGGCACAATATAGGCTAGATTCATGAACAGCCAAAAGCCATCTCTCTCTAAATGTTTTATTATTTATCCACAGACACAAAGCTAGTATTGGTAGTCTATGGTTAACAGCAGAGCTGATATGCCAGTCTTATGATGACAACACATATTTGAAAAGCTAGACAAACTAGATACAGTTGTAGTAGCTAGTTACAGTAACTTTAGAAGTTATTGTCAAATATTTAGTGTACAGTAGGCTAGTGTTTATTGTATTAAGGTCAGTGTTTAGGCTATATTTCAATCAACTATAGGCCAACATAATCAATTATGCTGAGCCCACATTAGGTAGGATTACTAAATGTATTCCTGTTCTGTAACCCCCACCCCCCCCACCCCCCCCCCCACCCCACCCACCCCTCCCTCCTCCTTCACAAACACCCGTCCAACATTTTTGTTTTGTGAATGCTTTCTGGCAGAACTAGAGTTTCGGTCTCAGATCTTTCTGTTTGTGGATATTGGGTGATGTCCCCTTTCTTTAGAGGGGACATCTCCTGAGTGTAATGCAGTAAGCCTTTTGAAATCACCTACTTCTTTAGACACTTTCTCTGAACTGAATCTGAACTTCGGAACTGAAACCGTTAGTCTTTTTTTGGTGTTGCCTTAACTATTTCTTGCTATTACCCATTTGTTGCTCTTCCAGGCATGTGTACACTGTGTTACATTGTTGAATTGGTCTCGTCTCTGTGCTGTATGGCTACAAAACCCATCAACCGGCAGTCTCTAAGGGATAGCTCTATGTTCATTAATATTTAATGCAGGGTGTGCTGACTGCAAAAACATAAGTGTCAAAACAGTAACACCCTCCAATATAATATCCTCTCTATCTCAATTCCAAACAGTTTGACGTTGGGCCTAATTATTTACTTCAGCTGTGAAATTGAACTTAATTATTGTCAGAGTTGCAGTTATTTCTAGCAGATTGGGACCGTTGAATAATTTGGCTATGCTTTATTTAAATTAAATATTATACATGCTCCCCATGTTTTTCCATTTTAAGTTGATCCAGTGTCTGAAGGTGCAACATTGCCTGAGAGGTTTTTCATAGGCGTTCTAGAGGAGACAGACAACTTAAAGGATCCCTAATAGAAATCTATGGGAGAAGTCTGACGCCAAAGATGGCAGATGCACATACTGGGGGGGGGGGGGGG